>CAJHQQ010001181.1:0-110935 GCA_905132885.1 Moricandia moricandioides
CAGAAGATACAGATGATGGTTATCTCAGACCATATGAGTTTGGAATTTTCTGAGATACAGAAGGACGTGCACGAGATCTTTATGGGAGATTTCTAAATCTATGATATAGCCTATTTATTACCAGTTTTGGGCCATGTTATAGGTTCTATTTAGGGTCTATTATGTGTTTCTAGGCTATGCTTTAAGGAGATCATAAAGAATAAGAAAGCCAGAGGAGATGAAGCAATGCGAAGCTTCGTTGGTACATGGTTTCAGAAGAGCAAAGAAGATGTAGACACTTGTTTTCCAAGTGTGGATCCACCTCCATTCTTGTCAGAAAGTTCAAAACGTCAAGCTTAAGACCATAACCAAGCGCTGAGTGGGAGGCAACCCATTGGTTAGTAAGTTTTTATTAGTTTTACTTATACTACTATTTATTTCGACTTTTATTTTATTTCTACAGACTATTTATACTACCATCGATCGACACCATAGAGGCATCATCGGTCGACAATGGATCGCGACCATCGATTGACCACACACGCCTACCATCGATTGACAATCTCTTACAGACAGAGAGAGAGAGAGAGAGAGAGGTATCGAGTTCTATACTTAAGTTAATTACTTATGATTTAATTTTTCCTAACCAATCCGGGGCGGATTACACTAGGGACAGTGTAATTTAAGTTTGGGGGAGGTTCGCTGGCGTTATTTTATTGTTTTTGATTTTTATTTTCTATTTATATATAAGTTTTTCAAAAAGTTTTATTGAGTCAAGAAGAAAATTATGATCAAAATTTATTATTGACTAACCACACTTTAGGACCATTCTTAGAAGGTTGTTTACCACTATATCACACTTGCTTAGAATGTTTGAAGGAACCAAAGATGATTTCCAACACTAATCCTGACACTATTTGCTTGCTTTAGGATTTGGTATACACTGGATCGGATTTCTTCTGCAAGTCTGGAAGGTAAAATTCTTTGTGCTTCTGATTCCCGTCTCTCTCCCCTTCAGTTTAAAAAAGGAGTCAAACAGGATTTGGTGGCTACAACCATTAAAGCTTGATTCATATGATCCTAGAAAGAGATAAAGGTCAAAAAGAAGTGAACAGGATCTGGTGGCAAAAACCATTAGGGATTGATTCATGGAAGCCTATCCAAATATCTCAGTCAATTAAAAAATAAAATGATACCCTCAAAAAAAAAGGGAGACATTGACTGAGAAGAAGTGAGAAGAGAGAGAGGAAATGAATCAGAGAAGGCACCTGTGTGTTCAGATACTTGCAGAGGTAAGAGTCCATATATTCTTTGATCGATACTCCCAAGGTAAAGCCTGCACTTTTATTTTATGCAAAGAAATGAAATCAGTAGTGGGGCGAGTCAGAATAGTATTCGCTAAGTTGTTGATAGAATAGAATTGGTTGCTTTACTACGATAGGGTATATAAAGTTTCTCTTTGATTGAGTTGATAGGATGTGGCTGCAACAAAGTAAGGTGACAATTATACTTAGATATTATGTGAGTCTTCACTTTTCAAAAATTCTTTCGCAGACTTGTTTGCTTGAGGACAAGCAAAAGGTTAAGTCTAGGGGAGTTGATATAGCCTATTTATTACCAGTTTCAGGCCATGGAATAGGCTCTAATTAGGGTCTATTATGTGTGTCTAGGTTAAGTTTTAAGGTCTTTACAGGTGCAAGTACGTTTTGGAGATATATGTAGATACTTGGAGTTTTTGGAGAATTTAGAGGAGAATAAACTGAAGCTGATCATTGTGAGAGTCGAAATACAAGACTCTCGTCGATCAACCAATTCGCAGACAGCCGATTTCAAGCCCAAGCTAGAGATAAGACACAATATTAAAAGATTACCCACGGACGAGTTTTGACCTGGACTTTAGGGTTTTATATTTATACTTTATGTATTGCACCAAAAAGGGTGTGCTGAGTGTGTGGTGTGCTGGTGTGCCTAGGTGTATGGCAAAAGTGTGTGTGTGCACCAGCACTCCATTAGAGTTTTAGGATTTATTTAGAGAGAAGTTCATAACTCCTTAGGGAGATTTTTATTGGAACTCTAGTATTTTTTCTATGCATTATATTCAGATTATTATCTTTACTTTGATCATGTCTGAGTAGTTACCAATTAGATTTAGGGTTGAATGATAGCAATCATGGATTAGCTCAAAAGTAGGATTGCTAGGTTAAGTTTATATCCATCAATTGAGTTGTGCTAGATGCTTGCATTCTAGAGTAGCTAACTAGGATCTCGAAAGTATGACATGGACGAATACAAGAGTAAGTTCTGTGCCAGAATAAACTTCATTGAACTAGGTTGTTAGGCGCATGCGAGAGATGGTCTAATTAGCCTTGTGAACATATCAAATCTCGTTCACACTTCCTTCTGATTTCACTGTCGATCGATGAATAGTTAATATTTGATTTCTAGAATATTTACATATATGTGCATCTTATTCCCTATAATTCATGAAGTTTGAAACCCTAGATCTAACATATTTACATTTACATCTAGTTAGATTATTAGCATATTTCCATATTTACATTATTAACATATTTCCATATTTAGATTATTAGCATATTTCCATATTTACATTATTAGCATGTTTTCATATTTACATTACTAGCATATTTCCATATTGCACTACACCTTCTCATAAGGAATATTTCCTGAAATCGATTACTTGTTACCAATATATATAATCACCTAACTTAGTTTTTAGAAATAGGAAATATGTTCTCTGTGGATTCTATCCCTAAGTACTACACCTGATCTCTCTTGGCAAGAGTATTGTTTTTGTGTTAGGATTAAGGGTTAATTTGATAGTTAATTTTTTAGGATATTTATACCCTGCTAGAACAATAAAAACACCATATGTCATTCGACTTCCGCTGGGATAACGCATTATTCTCCGTAAACGAGGGCGAACGTGGTTTCCCATGTTGCTCATCTAGGAGTTGTCCAATGTGACCATAAGACTCCTTCTAGTTCCTCGGCCCATTTACCCTTCTTGACGTCTAGGCGTTTTTTGAGTCCATCAAGGATGGTCTTGTTAGTAGTTTCAGCCTGCCCGTTGCATTTTGGATATCTGGGAGTTGATTTAGTCAATCGTATATTCCACTGCTCGCAGAAGGCTTCGAATCTAGTCGAGATGAATTGTGATCCGTTTTCTGTTACGATTTCATATGGGATGCCATGCATGCAGATAATGTTTCTCCACACGAAGTTTTCGACCTGAGAGTCTTTAATGCTCGCGTAGGAATCTTCTTCCACCCACTTTGAGAAAAAATGGCTAAGACGAGCAAGAAGCGCTTATGTTTAGATCTATGCATGGGACCGACGATGTCCATGGACCATCGCATAAATGGGTACTGTGCCAAAATTGACGAGAGGACCTCCGCTGGTTGATGGATGGTGGGAGCATGTCTCTTTATTTTTTGCATTTTCGTGCAAAATTCTTGCAGTCCTTGATCATTGTTGTCCAGTAGTAACCTTGGCGTTTAATTTTGACTGCGAGGGATCTTCCGCCGGAGTGGTTTCCAAAGGATCTAGAGTGAATTTCTCCCATTATCCCTCGCGCTTTCTCTCCTTCCACGCAGGTCATAAGGTATTCGGAGAATCTCCATTTGAAGATTTCTCCTTTTACCAATACGTATCGCGTGGACTAGGCCATAATTTTTCGGGCCCCCCATTTCTCTGCTGGGAGTGTTCCATCGGTGGTGTATGCTAGGATGGTTTGCATCCATGGTTTGTTGAACCAAATTTGATTTGTTCATTTTTGTTTTCCGGTTGGGCATCGACTTCCTCTGCGTCATCGTCCTGTGGGTCGATTAAGTTCAGGACGATAGGTAGTCTGATCCTAGGGTGCTCTATAACTTCCACGGGGATTACCCTGCTTAGGCCTAGATCAGAGCCGGACGCTAGTGCGGCCAGGGCATGTGACTGGGCGTTTTCCCCATGAGGGATTTGTTTCAGAGCGAATTGATCAAAGCTTTGGGTTATGTGCTGGACAACCTTCAAGTAGGCATCCATTCTTTCATCTCTTGCCTCGTATTCTCCGCTGTAATGATTTGCTACCATATGCGAGTTGCATGGCGCGTGGATGTTGCGTATTTTCAGGCCATGAGTCAGTCATAAGCCAGCAATGAGGGCTTCGTACTCGGCTTCGTTGTTGGAAGCCTGGAAAATCAATCAAAATGATTGTTCCAGTACTTCCCCTATTGGTGAAGTCAGTCGGATTCCGACCCCGGAGGCCTGCTTGGATGAAGATCCATTGACATGGAGTGTCCATGTTGAGTCTGTCTCTTGGATCGTTGTGCACCCTGTGGGAAGATCTACCAAGAAGTCAGCGAGCACTTGGCAATTTTGCGCAAGCTTTCGCTCAATACTCGATATCGTACTCGCTTAGCTCGACTAGCCAATTTGCTAACCTTCCATATTGACTAGGGCTATGCAAGATCATCCCCAGCAGAAATGATGTGAGTACCAGGATCGTATGAGATTGAAAATGAGGCCTGAGTTTTCGGGCTTACATTACGACCGCGAGATCTAGTTTTTCCGTTAACGGGTAACACGTCTCTGCATCCAGCAGGGTTTTACTTAAGTAGAAGATGGGCCTTTGTTCGCCTCGCTCTTCTTGGATGAGGAATCTGCTTACGGCTGTTATGGATACTGCGATATACAGAAACAAAGGCTCCCCTTCTACCGGTTTTGCGAGCACCGGGGGAGTGGCAAGGTAGTGCTTCAACTGTTGGAAAGCATTCTCTTACTCCTTGGTCTATTCAAACTTTTTATTCCCTTTCAAGGTGTCATTGAAAGGTAAGCATTTATCCATTGATCGAAAGAATTGAGTGCTGCGACTCTACCCGTTAACCTCTGCACCTCGCTTGATTCTTGGAGATGCCATCTCAATCAGCACGGCTATCTATTTTGGATTAGCCTCGATTCCCCGAAAGGTCACGAGGTATCCCAGAAATTCTCCCAATGCTACTGCAAACCTGAACTTTGCGAGGTTCAGTTTCATGTTATGTAGGTTAACCTCTCAAAGCATTCTTGGAGATGGTTGACATGGTGTTGGTCCTCAAGAGATTTTATGAGCATGTCGACGATGTGTACTTCCATAGTTTTTCCGAGCTGTTTGGAGAATATTCGGTTAACCAGTCGCTGATAAGATGCACCCAGCATTCTTAAGGCCGTATGGCATTACTCTGTAACATTAAGTACACAGTCGGTTATTAAGGCAGTTTATCCTGATCATCGGGTTTCATCATGATCTGATTGTACCCCGTAGAAAGCATCCATGAATGACAATAGTTTGTTTCCTGCTGTTGCTTCGACCAGTCGATCGATGTGAGGCAGTGGGAAACTATCCTTTGGACACGCTTTGTTGAGATCAATAAAATCGACGCAGACTCTTCATTTGCCGTTTTTCTTTTTGACGACGACTGGGTTAGCGAGCCAGTCAGGATACTTTACCTCTGTTATGGATCCGACTTTGAGTAGTTTTTCGGCCTCATCGTTAACTACGGAGGCCCGTTCAGGACCCAACTTTCGTCTTTTCTGTTTGACTGGTTTGAAAGTTGGATCGGTGTTAAGTTCGTGGCATGTAATGTTGATGTCAATCCATGGCATCTCTTCCGCATCCCACGCGAACATGTGTAAGTTATTTTTTAGACAGTCGATAAGCTCCGTTTTTAAGGACTCGTGAAGATTAGCGCCAATTTCAAAGCAGCGGTCTGGGAATGCTTCGTCGAGACCCACTGAGACCACGGGTTCGCAGGTTGGTTCACGTTTTTCCTCGAGTGCTTCGGCTACTCACGATTGCCAAAAGATTTATGTTTCATTTGGTTCTAAGGCACTTTCATCAACAAATGAATTCCTTTTCTTGCTGAAGGAGTTGAGTTTATGATGTCGAGCCATTTCGTTTTAGTTCCGCACCAAAAAAGATTTGTCTTTCCCCCCATATTGCCTCGATTCCGCAAAGCGTTGGGAATTTGAGACACATGTAGTATGTTGACGGGGCAGCCTGAATTGAATTCAGCCACGGAGTTCCTACGATCGCGTTATATGATGTGGGTCAATCGATGACCAGGAACTCCACGATTTTTGTTATGCTGTCGGCACTAACCGAGAGGTTGATTATGCCAAGATTCATGGTAGCTTCCCCGAGAGTCTTACTACCGGGTTAGGGTCTTCCACGATTTTGGATGGATCGATTTCCATTCTCTCGAGGGTGTTTTTGAAGATGATATCAACCGAGCTTCCGGTGTCGACCAATATCCTTGCGAGATGGATATTATAGACTGTCAACTCGATAAAAAGGAGATCATTGAGAGGTTTGACGTCGCCGCCTGTTTGGTTAGGCATATCGTATATAAGTCGTTCGGTGATTTTTTAGTTAGAGAATTAGTCCCCCCCCCCTCTTTCTAGCGCCAAACTGTGGGAACCAAAATTCACACTGTCAATTTCCGTAAATTAAAGAAAGCCAAGAGAATCCGACTTTCCTAGAGATCCCCGATTATCTGCGTAAACATACGAAAATGAAGAAGAAAGATATAACACAATATCGATAGTAAGTTGCAGAAAGGCGTTTTATTGATTGATAATAACAAAGCTACAGGATTTTTCGAAGAACAAAACGAGTAGAATCTAGATAACAAAGAGAATTTCAGAACAGAGATAGAGAAGAATCTAAGTAAAGTTTCGAGTATGCAGCCGCCTATATTCTAAGTTCTTCAAAGCTAGCAGAGTTATTCTAGGTCTACATATTCTGATCCCCTACGCCTTTAGCTTTAGCTCCCCTTATATATGCCTTCTGGGCCGGTTCCTCTTCCCTTTTTTGCCCCTAGGTAGAATTTATCGCTTCGTGGAAACATTTCTTTTTATCTCGATCTTCATCATTATCTTGGCAAATTGAAATTTATCTTCCGATTTCGCGAGAATTATCTTCTTCTGCGAGCAAAGATACGCCGTCATAACATTGTTGGGCTCAATTTTGTATGAAATCGCAAGTGGGTCTTTAGCCGCGTTCTAAGCCTCTTTGGGCCGTATTTCAATTAAAACGTTTTAGGATTTCTTCGAAAGAACGTTTACTGATATAAGTTTTCTTTAGCTAGGACGTTCACACTTCTCGTATAGTTTAGACAATTGTGGTGTTGAGTTAACAGCTGTCGTTTATACGATAACCATAAACATCTCGGGAAAATGAGTCTTCACGGGTTTTATCGTAAAGTTCCAACGGTAACTCTGATTGAGACGAAACGAAGAGTATTTGGATCAAGGTTCGAGAGAGAATCCAAGGGGTGTAGTCTCACTCGCCATATGGCGACTTGGGAGCTGTATTTGGTGACTCATGTTTTAACCGAAAAATCTCAACGGAAACTCCGATTGACACGAAACGAAAAGCATTTCGATCGCGACTCGAAGAAGAATACAAAGGAGAGACACAGATCGCCATATGGAGACCCATTTTTGGAGAGCCAAGGTTGTCATATCACGACCTTGTCTTTGAGTGTGGGTCTTGGTTGCCAAATGGCGTCCCCGATTATATGGGATCAGGTCGCAATGTGGCGACCCATAACCTTGGCGCACAGGTCACCGTATGGTGACCCGTACCTCGCGTGTGCAAAGCGCCATACGGCGACCTGTGCTTTGCGAGTGCGGGTCGCCATATGGTGACACGTGATCTGTGAGTGCAAGTCATCATATGGCAACCTGTTCTTTGCGAGTGTTGTTTGCCATAGGGTGACCGGTTCGTTAATGGCCAGGTCATCATATGGCGACCTGGGTTTGTACACACTAGGTTGCCAATGACGACCTAGGTTCGAGGTGCTTTTGTTCTTTCTGAAATACTCTTCGATAAGTTACTTCTTGAGGTGGTAACCTTAGTCAGTGATTTTGAGATAATCGTTTTTGACCCCAACACAAGGTAAAGCCTGCACTTTTATTTTATGCAAGAAATAAGGCTAGTAGAGGGGTGAGTCAGACTAGTATTCGCTAAGTTGTTGGTATAATGGATTTGTCTGCTATACTAGGATAAGGTATATAATGTTTCTCTAAGATTGACACCTGTTTGATGTGGTTGCAACATAGTAAAGGTGATAATAATAAGTTAGACATTTTGTGAGCCCCTGTATTTTCAAACATCTTCTATAGGTTTACTCTTGTTTCGCTGAGGACAAGCAATAGGATAAGTCTCTTGATATGTAATGAATTTTACCTGTTTTTACCCATGACATATATATATATATATCTGTGTGTGTGTGTATTTAGAGCCTTTTATATGCATTTGGATTTGTTTTAGAGTTTTTACAGGTCTATGTACTTATTAGAAAAACATGGAGTTTTTCGATAATTTCAAGATTTGAAGAAGCTCTCCTGAAAACCTGAATTCAGTAGCTGTTATTTTATCACTTACCATCGACTCACGCTGATTTTTGGTCATCGATCGACGGCACAGCTACCCAAAGTTTTATGATGATTTTAAGAGATTATAAATCTTACCCAGAAGTTTCAATATTTGCAAGTCAAGTCCATGACCACATTTTACACTATTTATAGGATTTTAATTAGTTTTGTAACCCTAAGTCTACACACACTTCTTTGGAAACAAGAACACCATTGTTACTTGACAGCGTGCGGGTTAAGGTTTATGTTCTTAATAATGCAATCTATCAAATTAAACCTATGAACTACGCTTGCCAAGAGAGGTCAAATTGCAGTACATAGGGATCGAATCCACAGAGAGCGAGGGCACACAATAGATTTTTATAACTCTAATGGTTAAGCTAGGCAAACTATAAATAGTGGTTTTGGTTGTAAGTCTATCAAGAGTAGGAAATTATCTAAAATACTAAAGTGAATGCAAATATGGAAAAACGGTAGATATAGGGTTTCAGGCAAGTGAATTTTAATGGATAGGATGCAAGGAATAATTAATATGCCAGAACAATAAATGTTAACTAGTGTAACCTCCTCTTTTCCCAACTCTCGTATGCTGATAGAGATGTGTAACGTCAGTCGACGGCTAAGGCCTGATGTTGATCCACACTAATCAGACATGAAATTCGTCCATTATGCCAAGTAGACCAGCTCTTGCATGCATCTAAAAAACTAGCTCAATCAAATCAAATATGGCATAGAACCTACTTTCATAGTTGTCCATGTCCTAAGTTCAGGTTCCTAGTTAGCTACTCTAGAACGCAAGCATTAAACACAATTCCAAATATTAATACTACTTCATCCTAGCAATCCTCTTTTGGGACCAATTCCTCAGTACCATTATGAACCCTAAATCTAATATGTTAATTACTCTGACATGATAAAAAAAAACATGATGAACTAAATAATATAATGCATAGAATAGTAAATGGAGTTCCAATACAGATCTCTAAAGGAGTTTAGATCTTCTCCACTAAACTACTAAAAATCTCAATGCAAGAAAACTAAAAGCTATAAAATAAAAAGGTGGTACTTCTACCTAAACAATGGTAGAACCCATATAAACTAGGTCAAAACTTGTCCAAGGGCATTCTCATAATTTGTCTTGACTTGTACTTGAAGTCGGCCAATACTCTGCGAGTGGTCCATCGATCGACAACAAGGATGCTCCTACAATCGACGGTCATGCTTGACTTCGACTCGTACTTATCTGAATGTGAACATCTACTCGATATCTCTTCTGGATACTCTAACAATCTCCATGATCTACATAATGTTTGAAAACGTACATGGACCTATAAAGACTCTAAAACACAGTCCAAAAATACATAAAAGACTCCAAATATGGTTCAAATGATGGTCTAAAACTAGTAAATAACAAGTTATATCATTACTCCATAGAGAGAGAGAGAGCTAGCATTGGAGAGAGAGATATGCTTATCATCATAGAGAAGATCTTGAACTCCCTATTTCTTTACTCTATTTGTTATATGAAATTTATTTAGATTTTAATTATGTTCTTTATAATCATGTATGAGTAATTCAACTATTAGATTTAGGGTTCTTCAAGGTATTCTATGAATTGTTGATTATGTATTGCTATTAGAAATATTTAACTAGTTCTTCATCTAAGTTGTTTTTATTGTTAGGATTAAGAATGGTCACCTTAAACCTCGATCTTAGGATTGATTGGCTCAAGCGAAAGGTTGGTAAATTACCTGAACTGAAATTTAGATGATCTAAACTACTAGTTTCATATGAGAGTTAATATAATAGGTTAGAGAACTTATCAAACCTTGTCACTGAATCTGTTAGAAGTAGCATCGATTTACGGTACATCATGACCATCGATCGACGCTCATGTAAGGATTAACAATCGCTTACCATAAGTTTGAGCTCAGAACTATACTTAAATAAAACCCTGTAAATTACTTAGTTACATCCTCATACTATCTGAAAATTCCCTTAAGTCTAATTCATTTTCATTTGATAAAACCTACAAACCAATCTTGCAATCACTTTACTTCCTATTAATCGTTGTCTACTTTATTACAAAAATAATAAATCTATTGTGTAATCGTAGAGTCTCTGTGGATTTGCTCCCTATGTACTACAATTGAACCTATTATCTGAGAGAGTAAGAAGTAGTTGTAGGGTAATTTGAGCACGTATCAGAAGCCAAGGGGTTTTCAATCCTAGAACAAGAATTCAATTAATTAAGATATCGAGTTATATCTATCCTATGGCTAAGCTCAGAGTCTAAAACTTTCGTGTATAAATTTGAAATGACCGTCGACAAATGGTATGCAAACTGCTCGATCGATGGCTTTCTTAGTCAAGCATTAAAAGACCATATTCGATTGTTTCACTTAGAATCACTAGACCATTCTATCGATTATACCTAGTAATTTAAGATCAACATGATTTGTTCAGGCAACGATCCTATTCTCGTAGTGCCAATTATCCTAAGATCAAGGTTCTATTTATCTACACAAGAACACAAGCCATAAGCCAAATTCTGATGATATATCTAATAATCACTGATATACTATGGATTTTACCTATTTTACCTATGATATATATATAGTATATTTAGAGTCTTTTATATGCATTTGACATTGTTTTAGAGCTTTTGCAGGTCTAGGTACTTATTGGAAGCAATTGGAGCTTTTGGATTATTTTGGAGCAATTAGGACTGCTCAGCAAAAACCCAGAGTTGGATCCAGAATTATGAATGCACCATCGATCGATGTCACACAATGTGCATCGATCAAAGATGAAGTCGGAAAAAATATTGGTAAACTACATGTTTTACGCAGAAGTCTCATTAATTGCAAGCCAAGTCCCTGGCCGAATTTAGACTATTTGTTAGGGTTTTCTATCTTTGTTAAACCCTAAGCTTGTTATTCTGAAACTAGGAGCCACAAAAGTTACAGAAGAGTTTTAGAATTGGAACACATTGCTACATCTATTGGAAAGAAAAATCTTATCATCATTACAGAGACAATCTTGAACTCCTTATCTTTTTACTCATTCCATTCTATGTAATTTATTCATAATTTAATGATGTTCTTTATTGCTATATCTAAGTAGTTCTCTATTAGATTTAGGTTTATTCAACAGTATTAATGTATTGATGATTTTGTAGAATTGATCGGGTAATCTTCTTGGTTCTTTGTTTAAGTTGCACTAAATGCTGAGTTGAATTTAATCACTTCAATCTTAGAAATTAGAGTTCTATAGCTCAAGCGAGAGCATGGTTATAACCTGGAAACTATCTTAAACAATCTATATAACTAGTAACAAACGAGAGTTGAATTATGAGTTTAGAGAATCTATTAAACCACGAAATTTGTACTGTTTACAATGAGCATCGATCGACGCCATCGTATTCCTATTGATCAACACCATCATATTGCTATCGATCGACGCTCCGCCAAGATGCGTGAGAGTGATCTCCTAAACTCTAAGGTTTAAATTCAGAACGATACTTAATAAAACCCTAGCAATCTATTAATCTGCATTAATAAAAGTTACCTGAGAATTTCCCCTAAGTCTAGTGCCCTAAATTAATTTTCACAAACTAAATCAATATTAAAGATCGCTTTTATTGTTATTGTTATAATTCATATAGCCTTAATTTGAAAATAATAAATCTATTGTGCAATCTTAGAGTCTCTATGGATTTGATCCCTAAGTACTACATTGAACCTCTTATTTGAGAGAGTAAAGTGAGAATATAGGGTTAATTTGAAAGTGAAATAAAACCCCACATCAAATTTGGCGCCGTTGCCGGGGACTCTTTCTTATTGCCATTAGATTTTGTTTAAGAATATTTTCTAGACTTTTACCTTACCGTTTGCTAAATTATTCTTTCTCTAAACCTTATGACACAGGTACTAAAAGGAGAGAATATGGATTCTGGACCACAACCATTGATCGACAGGATCATTTGGAATCGATCGACGTTTGTCCACTGCTGTCGGGCGACATTCTTCCATTACCATCGATCGATACCGATCAGCCGGAAGCAGGTAAGTACGCCCTTACTGAATCTGATAATGAGAAAGTAGTCTTGATAGAACCAATGAATAATAAAAGCAACAAAGCAAGCCAACTAATCTATTATCAGGAAGCTGCAATTCCTAATCAAATCACTAAATCTCCAAAGAATGAGATAAAGCTTGAATTGTCAATGCTCAAATACCTAAATCCCAGCAAAACTTATTCCAATAGATATGCGATTCGATTATCCGATAACCATGCTGGAAGTTCTGAACTTGATATCGATTTCCTAATTATGGCGCGAAAAAATCAGTTAAGTGGTTCTCATACTGAACACCTGAATTATCACATCGAGATGCTAGAAGACATGAAGAACGATGATTTCCATCGCTGCAAACTTTTTTCTTTTTCCCTGGAGGATGACGCCAGGAGGTGGCTGAACCATCTACCACCAGGATCCCTGACTTGTTGGGAAGAGATTCAAAGCACTTTCATAAATCACTTCTTTGACGAGGAGAGATACTAGGAAGCAAGAAGAGAAATATCAACTTTCGTTCAAGTTAGTCGCGAATCTTTTAGAAACTCCTGGAATAAGTTTAAGCGCTACCAACTTTCGTGTCCGCACCATGGATTTTCATAGCCCCAACTAATCAATACTTTTTATAGAGGACTCAACCTAGATTATCAAACCATCCTTGAGACAGCCAGCGACGGGAACTTTGGTACCCGAAGCCCTACGAGCACTAAAAGGCTAATCTAAAACATAGCCTTAGGTCGAGATTTCGAAAGAAGAGACACCGAAAGGAAGGAACCACCAATATTCCTAGAGGAGGAGCACTCAATCCGAGTTAGAGAAACTCTGGAATCAGTTGCAGCCTTTCTGGACGGAAATGACCTATCTCGATATTATGCAGAGAGCGACTCTGCCCCTTCCAATTTTGAAAAACGATTTGAATTCTATGATGTGATGAACTGGCACGATCAACGATTTAAGGAAGACGCTGAAAATTTCACAAGCGACTGCGACCCACCGTGAACAGATACAAAAGAAGTTCGAAGTCAAAAATGAACCAAGCCTTCACAGGAAACCGTAGAATGGCCTCCAACCTAAATAAGAAGTTAGATCTTATATACTCAGAAATGACAGAAAAATTTGAAACTCTGAGTGAACACATTCGGAGAATCGACAACAAAGTGGCGAGCAACGCTATGTCCTTCAGAAGAGAGGACGGATTTTTACCTGTTGAAAAAGACGCTAACCCTAGAAAACAATGCAATGTCGTAGCTTTACGAAGCGGTCGAAAAGTCACCCATGGCGTTAAAGAGAGTATCACCATCGATGAATTCGAGAAAATCGGAAGGAAACGAAAATGAAAAATTGCATCTCATCCCGCTCAAAATGTACGAGAAGGACCCCGCTATCTTCCATGAACCCGATTTACTAGAAAAAGATAAAGATCTCGAGGAATTGATTGTTGAACCTAAGGGAAAAGGCACAGACGTAGAAGAATTTTATCGACACCCCTTATCGGACATCGATCGACGCTCTGAGTCTATAATCGACCAACCAAACCGGTTAGAACAAAATCCTACCATGCCAACGCTCCCTTTCCCCCGAAAAATGCTAAGCAGAAAAATAAGCAGCTAGACCAAGCAATATGCAAGAAAGCATTTGATAAAATAAACATTGAGATGCCACTGAGCGATGCCATTCATATCTCGTCCGCCATTATGCTGTACGTGAAAGCTGCACCTTCACGAGGATTCCATGAATTGGAACACTGCGTGAAGATGGTATTTGAAGAGGTGAGTGAAATAATTAGAGTAAAAAAACTCCAGGTAAACTTCCTGATCCCGGTAGTTTCGTTTTAGATTGCACTATTAGCAATGAGAGGTTTCAAAAACCCCCATGCGATTTAGGGTCTAGTGTAAACCTGATGCCTTACTCCGTCGCAGTCACTCTCGGGCTAACACAATTTCAACCTACCAGGATCACTCTTGTTTTAGCTGACTGATACACTAGAACCCCAGAGGGTATACTTGAGGACGTACCCGCACGTGTTAATAACTGCGATATACCTGCAGATTTCATAGTGCTTAAAATGAGCGAGAACCTCGAAATTCGATTACCTTAGGAAGATCTTTCCTGGCCACCGCCGGAGCGATCATTGATGTCATAGGAGGACGTATATGCCTAATCATCGGGAAGATACCAATGGTTTTTGACATGGAAAAGATAATAAAACAATCTTTGATCGACGGTCAAACCTACCACATCGATCATCATTCTGATCTAGTAGAAGAATCATTCATAGATATATGCTCGAACGAACCTTTAGAGAAAGCAAGCAAATCCTCTGAAGGTGACATCCCTACGTTAGAAGATCACACTAGAGAGTATACAAGTTTAATGGACGCCACAGAAGGAATTTTCAACATCGACATCGAAGATATCGATCTGTCGATACCCGTCGATCGACATCCCGACGTCCCCATCGACCGACAGCATATTGCAAGCGAAGATTGGCCTTAAATATGCTTTTTTACGACAACTCCTACACTGTCATAATAAATTCCGATTTGAGTAGCAGAGAGCAAGCACTATTGTTGAATAACCTGCGAAAGCACCGCAAAGCTCTCGGATATTTTCTAGATGACATACCGGGAATTTCTCCTGATTTATGTATGCATAGGATACACTTTGATGATGAATCAAAGTCATCCAACGAGCATCAGAGGAGAGTGAACCCTAACCTGAAGGAAGTAGTTAAGAAGGAAATCATGAAACTCTTAGAGGCAGTCATCGTTTACCCGATCTCAGACAGCAACTGGGTCAGTCCAGTTAATGTTGTCCCGCAGAAAGGAGGAATTACCGTAGTAAAGAACGATAAAGATGAATTGATCCCTACTAGAACTTTCACCGAACACAGAATGTGTATTGATTATAGGAAACTAAATCCTGCCACACGAACAGATCATTTTCTCTTGCCCTTTATTGATCAGATGTTAAAAAGGCTCACGAGCCACGAATACTATTGCTTTCCTGATGGATATTCCGGATTCTTATAGATCCCCGTACATCCGGACGACCAAGAAAAGACCACCTTTACATGTTGACGTGGGTGTATTTTTATGTTTTAATAGGGTAATAATATCCTACACAAACAACAGTCAAATTAACCCTTAATCCTAACACACAAAACAATAAAACTCTTGTCAAGAGGGATCAGGTGTAGTACTTAGGAATCAAATCCACAAAAAACAATGGCACACAATAGCTTTCTTATTTCTAAAGGCTAAGCTAGGTAACTATATATATTGGTAGCAAGTAATCAGGTCAAGGAAGTATTCCTTATTAGAAGGTATAGATGCATTATGGAAATATGCTAATAATGTAAATATGGAAATATGCTAGTAATGTAAATATGGAAATATGCTAGTAATGTCAATATGCAAATATGCTAATAAATTGACAAGAAGCAAATGTAAATATGCTAGATCTAGGGTTTCAGGCAAGTGGATTATAGTAGATAGAAGTTAAAGGTATTTAATCATGGAACTGTAAAAGACACCAGCTCTCGCATGCGCGCCTAATCTATTAACTAAGTCCAATGTATCAGCTCTCGCTTGTTGACACGAAATGACCGTCGATCGATGGCAATGATCCTGCGTCGATCGATGGTTTCTTGAGTCAAGCGTTATGACCTAATTCGATAAGTTCACTATATTGACTAAATCAACTCTCGTTTGTTTCTAGCAACTAAATCAACGGAATAGATTGCGGTAGTATACAATGCTCTCGCTTGCGCGTAACTATCCTATTATCAGGGTTCTTGTTAGCTACTCTAGAACAAAAGCAATAAACTCAATTCTATTAATAGATCTAATAATGACCTTATCAATTCTATTGTTTGGCTAATCCATCAGTATCATTGATAACTCTAAATCTAGTTGATAACTAATCAGACATAATTGAAGTAAGAATAGTAATCTGAATAAAATGCATAGATAAAATATTTGGGTTTCAAAGCACACTTAGTATACTTAGCACCCCTAGTACTAGCACACACACACAAGCTCTTGCACTTGCTTCACAAGCACCCCTTTTCTGGTGCAATACATAAAGTATAAATATAAAACTCTAAAGTCTAGGTCAAAACTTGGCCAAGGGTAATCTTTTAATCTTGTGTAATCTCTCTAGCTTGGGCTTGAAAGTCGGCTGTCTGCAAACGGGACATCGATCGATGGCAGATGTGCAACATCGATCGATCTTGGTCATGTAACATCGGTCGACGCCTACGTTGTATCGTCGATCGATGGTAATCTCATACTTCGACTCTCTTCAATGATCAGCTACGGATTATTCCTCTCCAAATGCTCCAAAATCTCCAAGTCTCTCCATATATCTCCAAAATGTACCTGGACTTGTAAAGACCTCAAAACATAGCTTAGACACACATAACCGACCATAAATAGAGTCTATAACATGGTCTAAAACTGGTATTAAATAGGCTATATCAACTCCCCCAAACTTAACTTTTTGCTTGTCCTCAAGCAAACAAGCCTGTGAAAGATGTTTTGAAAAGCGAAGACTCACATATTGTCTAAGTATAAACTATCACCTTGCTTTATTTCAACCACATCCTATTAAGCCAATCACGAAGAAAATTCATATATCAATCCTAGTATAGCAACCAAATCCATTCTACCAACAACTTAGCAAATACTAGTCTGACTCGCTCCTCTACTGATTTCATTTCTTTGCATAAAATAAAGTCCAGGCTTTACCTTGGGAGTATCGATCGAGGGACACATGGAGTCTTACCTCTGCAAGTATCTTAAGACACAGACAGCCTTCTCTGATTCCTTTCCTCTCTCTCATCTCACTTCTTCTCAGTCAATGTCTCTCTTGTTTTGAGGGTATCATTTTTTTTAATTGACTGAGATATTTGGATAGGGTTCATTGAATCAAGCCCTAATGGTTTTTGCCACCAGATCATGTTCACTTCTTTTTGACCTTTTTATCTCTTTCTAGGGTCATATGAATCAAGCTTTAATGGTTGTAGCCACCAAATCCTTATTCGACTTCTTTTTTTTAACTGAAGGGGAGAGACAGGGGAATAAAAAGCACACAGAATTTTACCTTCCAGACTTGCAGAAAGAATCCGATACCAAATCCCAAAGCAAGCAAATAATGTCAAGATTAGTGTTGGAAATCAGCTTTGGTTCCTCCAAACTTTCTAAGCAAGTGTGATATAGTGGCAGGATGATCCACTTTGGTATCTCTACTAATCTTTGCAAACAACCTTCTAAGAATGATGCTTATAGCATGGTTAGTCAATAATAAATCTTGATTATAGTCCTCTTCTTACCTCAATAAAACTTTTTGAAAAAACCTTATATATATATATATATATATATATAACACTCAAAAGCAATCAAATAGCATTTGCGAACCTCCCCCCATACTTAAATTACACTGTCCCCAGTGTAATCCGCCCCAGATTGGTTAGAAAAATTAAATCATAAGTAATTAGCTTAAGTATAAAACTCGATACTTCTCTCTGTAAGAGAGTGTCGATCGATGGTCGGATATGGGTGTCGATCGATGCTAGACCTGTAAGTTCCTGTTGCTTATAAAACTTAAAATAAAACACAATATCAGTAATACCTCCCCCATACTTACACAACACTATCTTCAGTGTTATACAATCTAAGATTGGGGAAAAACAAATCATAAGGACCAATTGTAACAAGTAAAAACTGATACACCTGCTCGCTGATGGTGACAGTCGATCGACACAGTTAAGTGCCTATCGATCGATGCGGTGCTTACGCTGTCAATCGGCAGTGATCAAGTGTCGGTCGATGCAATAGGCAGATTGTCTTCCTCGTATTATTATTATTATTATTATTATTATTATTATCAATAATCTGAAATAAATAAATATGAAAATTAGTAATAAATGAAGAATAAAAACTAATGAAAACTTAACTAAACAGTGGGTTGCCTCCCACTCAACGCTTCGTTAGAGTCCTAAGCTCGACATTGTGAATGCTTTGACTAGAAAGGAGGTTGATCAACACTTGGAAAACAAGTGGCTACATCTTCGTCGCTCTTCCAAAACCATGTACCAATGAAGTTTCTTATTGCTTCATCTCCTCTGTTTTTTCGTTATTTATGATCTCCTTAGTAACCTCTAGTGAATGCATTCTTTGTTGTAGATTTTCAATACTGCGCTGGAGAATTCTAAGTCTGGCAGCTGTAGTGTCTGACATTTCCTCTAGTTTGCTGAGAAACATCTTCCTTCATCAGGCACTGAGAAAAATCAATATCAGAGAACCTTTCTTCTAAGTAGTGTTATTCTGTGAACTTCTGTCTGTTGAACTTAGTATCGATCAATGGCGTAAGGTTACCGTCGATCGATGTAACGCAATACGGTATACTCGCATGTTGTCTCTGCAGAGTATCCATGTCTTGCTTCATCTCATCCATATGTGTAGTCAAATTCGTGAGGCATTTATCAATAGGATAGTAGACATCATCAAGCCTCATGTAGAAATCATCCAGTGACATCTCTTGAGCTTTGTAGATCTCATGCACAATATCATCAATCTCTGCTCTGCTGTATGTTTCGTTCTTATGTTCCTCGTTGTCGATCGATGCTGGTACATGTGCGTCGATCGACGGCTGTTGCTGTTGTCCAAAGAGATTCCTGATCGTTCAGCCATGAGAAAGGGGTCTGCTACATCTTTCTTCGGTAGAGTTATAATTCTTCCATAAAGACCTTTTGCACGTCCTTATACATCTCTGAAAATTCCAAACTCATCGGGTCTAAGGTACCCAGCTTCTGTTTCTTCTGTTCCAAGTGAAGGGTCTGGTTGACGTTCGATGTCGTTTGATGGCCAAGATAGGCCGATTGTTGATGCTGGATTGCCTACTCTTGCGTTCATTACCCAGCCAACTTCATCCTCATAGTGATCTGAATCATATTCTTCGTAGGCTTCACTGTATCCTTGGCATGCCCAATTGGTGTCGATCGATGGTCTATGGTTACTATCGATCGATGCTCGGTAATCAGATTGGTGCCCAAAAAGGTTTCCAGCTCTGTTGGCCATTGCAAGTATATCTGATACATCCTCCTTCGTGACGTTGAGAATTCTGCCTTCATAGCTCTTGCATGACCATCTGGATCTCTCATAATACCGAACTCGTTTGGTTATAGATAACCAGCTTCTTTGTTGTGTTCTTTTGCTGAATCATGTTTGGTTTCTGCTTCGTTCTTAGTATCGATCGATGGCATAAGGTTGCCGTCGATCTATGTCGATTTCCCAGGTTCATGGGAGACATGAAAAACTCCAGCCTCTTCCATAGAAAGCCCTCGGTACTCGATCATCTGTTCTTCTCTGTAATGTTCATCGTATTCGAGGTGGGCTAGGTTGTAATCGTGATCAGCATGGTGGGTGTGGATCGTTTCTGGGGTATGGGTGTCGATCGCTGATGAAGGGTGGGTATCAATCGATTGCTGATGTGCAAGACTGTCGATCGATGCTAGGGTTGGGTGTCGATCGATGCTCCATCTACTGATTCCGCATTGTACTCGTAATCGCAGAAACATGTGGCCACAAGCTCTGCATCATTATATAATTCGATCAGGGTAGCCTTGTTCTTATTTTTAACAGGTTCATAAAAGATATTTTTATCAATTAGAGATAGATACAACCTGTTTAACTGCATGTCGCATATGGCTCCCACAGTAGCCATGAAAGCTCTTCCAAGTAGTAGCGAAGAGTTCCAATCTATCCTGATGTCCATCACATAAAAGTCTACTGGGACTAGTGTGTTGTTGATCCGTACTAGAACATCTTTTACGATCCCTCCTGAGTTCACTCTTGAGCAGTTTACAAATGTAAACGAATCATTGGAGGGTTCCACTCTTAGGTTCAGCTCCTCTGCCATAGACTTTGGCATAATGCTCAATAAAGATCCAGTGTCGCATAGGGCGTTAGGGTATTTGTTTCCTTTGACGAAGCATGGAATCACAAACTCCCATGATCACTTTACTTTTTCAAACATGTTCTTTGCTTCACTTCTCTCTGAGGTGATTGAACATGGTGTCTATGTCATCATCTGTTTCCGTTGTTTCCCTGAAAAACATCCGCGATTTCTGAGTATAATAAGCTTCATCAAAAGATATATCTAAAGGAATTTTAAAAACTCTTTTAGCAAAGCCATCCATCTCCTTTTCATTGCCTTCTCTGCGTAGATGTTTTGGGATCTTTTGCCTCCTCGTTGAGTTTTCCTCGTCTTCTCTATCAAGATCTGTAGATTCAGACGTGTTTGTATTCTGTTCTAAAATTTTTGTTGTGGGATGCACAATCAGACTTGCGTTGAGGTTGGGTAATCGGACTGGGTTTCCACGTTGTCGATCGATGACAGGCATGGAGTGTCAATCGATTCCTTCATATCTATGTCAATCGAGATCATGAGCATGGTGGCGATCGATATTATTTGATTTGCATTAGGCTATCGATTCTGTAGGTTTCACCTTCGGTCGATGCTCGTTGTCTTGTGTCGATTGATGCGGATGGGAATTGCCGAGTGATATAGAGTTTTCCACACAAAAGTTGCTGTCATGGGGTTTCACTTCTTTCCAGAAATCCTCATCCATTAATGCATTGATGTGGTGCCTTTTCCCAGTCTCCATCTTCTCCTTAATCAAGGTCTCATGTCTCCTAATGTTCTCACTTGTTTGCATCACTTGGTTCTCCAACTTCTTCACATGGGTGCTTAGGTTTTCGAACTTGGTGTTGAGGTTGAGGTACAGACCATCTATCTTTCCATTGAAATCCACAGTCATCTTCTGCTGTCCCTCTAACACTCTATCAACCATTGCTTCAATCTTGCTTCCCTGAGTTTCTGGAGAAGGATTTTGGTAGTAGGAAGATCCATATGTCATGTCGTTGTTGAAGGGATTTCGCTGTGAACTCTGATTAAAGTTACTCCTTTGACGAGCACCATAGGAGTTCCTGCTGAAACCTGAATTTTCTTGTCTCTGGAAACCATTCCCATCGATGTATTTCACATCCTCTTCTTCAATCTCATCTTCTCCAGACTCTATCGCTTCTACCTATGCAAAAGCAACCTGTTTTCTGAAAAATTTCTGGACACTATCCAGCTTTGATTGTACCTCTTCAATCTGCTCCTTGCTTATTGTTGGAGTTGATTTCTTCCTCTCAAAATCTGTGTTCTTGGTACTGCTGCTAGATGCCAGATTCTCAATCAATCATGTAGCTTCTTCAGGGCTCATAGTGCTGAAATTCCTTCACTAGCTGTGTCTAAAGCCATAAGATACTTCAGTCCAATACCTCTGAAAAAAGTGCTAGGAAGCTGCACTACGTTGAACTCATGATGCGGACAGTCTCTCTGGTATGACTTGAATCTAATCCATGAATTTCTGAAAGATTCTGAAGGCTTTTGTGAAAAAGTAGCAGTTTTGCTCCTCAGTTCTTTGCTCTTGCGTCATCAAAGAAGTTACGCAAGAAAGCTTTCTTAATGTCAGTCCAGGATGTCAGAGATCCTGGTGGTAGCTTCTTAAGCCAATATGAAGCTTCTACAGCAAGTGAATACTTGAAGAGCTTACAGAAAAGATAGTCCTCAGGGACTCCATTGGCTTTAATAGCAGTAACTAGATCCTCAAATCGCTCCAGATGATCCATAGGGTGCTCGTGTTGCAACCCATGGTAAGGTGTCTGCGCTACAAGTCCGAAGTAAGCGGGCTTGATCTCAAAATCGTTTCTCTGAAAAGCTGGAGGACGAATGGCGGATCTGTTGGCGTAGAACTGGTGTGGACGGTTGTAGTCAGCAAACGTTCTCTGAGCAGCTTGGGCGTTAGCTTCAGGTTGAGCTATTGCAGCGTCTGCTTCTGCTTCTGCTTCTGTATCATGGATTATATTCCCATTATTTTCTATCCTTTGACCTGCTTCATTATGCAGATGACCGTTCAGGTCATGCAAATCTCCATTCTCATTATGAACCACAATTATAGGCGCAACCATCTAAACTCCTCGGCTGTCGTCGATCAACGCGGATGAGGTGCTGTCGATCGATGCTATATGATCGATATCGGTCAATGCTAGATCTGGTATCGGTCGACGGTTGAGTTCTGATGCCGATTAATGATGTCCGTAAAGATGTATCGGTCGATGCTGAAGGTATGCCGTCGATCGATGCATGGCGTCTTTCTTTGCTGATCATGCGTTCGAGTTGTTGTGGGTCAGAGAACAGTAAGTCTTGTCCTTTGTTGCTCCTGGTACTCTTTTGCATGCACCTGAAAAACAAAGAAAAAGAAAAATCAGTAACTTTGAAAGTAACAAACCTAGACGAAGTCGTAGAAAATAAATCTAATGGTGATCAATGTTCCCCGGCAACGGCGCGAAATTTGACGTGGGTGTGTTTTTATGTTTTAATAGGGTAATAATATCCTAAACAAAAAACTGTCAACTTAACCCTTAATCCTAACACCCGAAACAATAATACTTTTGTCAAGAGAGATCAGGTGTAGTACTTAGGGATCAAATCCACAGGGGATACAATAGATTTCTTATTTCTAAAGGTTAAGCTAGGTAACTATATATATTGTTAGCAAGTAATTAGGTCAAGGAAATATTCTTTATTAGAATGTATAGATGCAATATGGAAATATGCTAGTAATGTAAATATGGAAATATGCTAATAAATTGACTAGATGCAAATGTAAATATGCTAGATCTAGGGTTTCATGCAAGTGGATTATAGTATATAGAAGTTAATGGTATTTAATCATGGAACTTGAAATCTAATGTAAAAGACACCAGCTCTCGCATGCGCCCCTAATATATTGACTAATTCCAATGTCTCAGCTCTCGCTTGTTGACACAGAATGACTGTCAATCGATGGCAATGATCATGCGTCGATCGATGGTTTCTTGAGTCAAGCGTTATGACCTAATTCGATAAGTTCACTAGATTGACTAAATCAACTCTCGTTTGTTTTTAGCAACATAGCTCAACAGAATAGATTCCGGTAGTAGACCATGCTCTCGCTTGTGCCTAATTATCTTATTATCAGGGTTCTAGTTAGCTACTCTAAAACACAAGCAATAACTCAATTCTATTAATAGATCTAATAATGACCTTAACAATTCTATTGTTTGGCTAATCCATCAGTACCACTGATAAACTCTAAATATAGTTAATAACTACTTAGACATAATTGAAGGAAGAATAATCTGAATAAAATGCATAGATAAAATATTGGGATTTCAAATCACACTTAGAACACTTAGTACCCCTAGTACTAGCACACACACACAAGCTCTTGCACTTGCTTCACAAGCACCCTGTTTCTGGTGCAATACATAAAGTATAAATATAAAACCCTAAAGTCTAGGCCAAAACTCAGCCAAGTGTAATCTTGTAATCTTCTGTCTTGTCTCTAACTTGGGCTTGAAAGTCGGCTGGCTGTGAACTGGACATCGATCGATGGCATATGTGCAACATCGACCGATGGCAGATGTGCAACATCGATCGATGGCAGATGTGCAACATCGATCGATGGCAGATGTGCAACATCGATCGATCTTGATCCTGTAACATCGGTCGACGCCTACGTTGTATCGTCGATCGATGGTAATCTCTTCAATGATCAGCTACGGATCATTCCTTTCAAAATCCTCCAAAAGCTCTAAGTCTCTCCATATATCTCCAAAACGTACCTGAACCTGTAAAGACCTCAAAATATAGCCTAGACACACATAACAGACCCTAAATAGAGTCTATAACATGGTCTAAAACTGGTAATAAATAGGCTATATCACATGTCCCTATGGAACGTCCAAATATCGGAGGATACCATTCGGACTCTGCAATGCCCCTGCGACCTTCCAAAGATGCATGATGTCGATATTTACCGATATGATCGAAGACTTCATGGAGGTTTTCATGGAAGACTTCTCGGTATATGGTCCGAATTTCAAGACTTGTCTCGATAACCTATGTAAGGTATTAGCTAGATGCAAAGAGAAAAATCTGGTTTTGAACTAGGAAAAATGCCATTTTATGGTTAATAGCGAAATTGTCTTGGGACACAAGGTCTTAGCAGCCAGAATTGAGGTGGACATGGCAATGATTGATATAATGACTGGACTTCCACCTCCCACTAATGTCAAAGACATTAGAAGTTTTCTAGGACATGCTGGATTCTATAGGCGATTCATAAAAGATTTTAATAAAATTGCTAGACCCCTTACTGCACTTCTGTGCAAAGAAGTGAAATTCGATTTTACACCTGAATGTCTCGAAGCCTTTAAAGAAATCAAATCAGCACTCGTGTCCGCCCCTATTGTCCAAGCACCGGATTGGAATTTAACTTTTGAGATTATGTGCGATGCCAGCGACTTCACTGTAGGCACTGTGCTTGGGCAGAAAAAGGACAAAAGGTTGGAGCTATATACTATGCTAGTATGACCCTCGATGACGCGCAACACAACTATGCGACGACGGAAAAAGAATTACCAGCTGTAGTAATCGCCTTCAAAAAAATTCGCTCCTATCTAGTCGGTTCTAAACACCGCATTAAAATATTTAATGAACAAAAAGGACGCTAAGCCTAGGATTTTACGGTGGATTCTACTCCTCCAAGAATTTGATATAGAAGTAAAAGACAAGAAAGGAGTAGAAAACGGAGTCGCCGATCACTTGTCACAAATAAGAGTAGATGACGACATCCCTATAGACGATTTCCTACCCACGGAAAATGTCTAATTAGTAGAATTGACTTTCGTCGGCAAAGTTAGTTCGTCACATGAAATAGAATCGATCGACAGTATGCTCTGCTCATCGATCAATAGAAGATCAATAGATGTTACCCATACACCGTCGACCGACGATTCTTTCGAGGAAGACAATGAAATAATCATCCCAATCGATATCAACGTTAGTTGTAATCCTTCGATTCCAAATAATAATTCTCCCGGAGGCCGAAGTTTAAGTCGGGGAGTGTGTGCGCTAAACACCACCGATAGACCTTGGTATGCAGATATAGTAAACTATCTTGCGGCCGAAGTAGAACCCGAACTCTTCAAATGATATCATAAAAAGAACATTTTAGAGAAATCTGGAGATACCACTGGAATGAACCCTATCTTTACAAACACTGCTCTGGCGGCATATATAGACGATATGTTGTCCAAAGCGAAACTACAGAAATTCTATATCATTGTCACTGTTGAGGTCAAAATCGGTCACGACGGAATCAATTTTGGAAACCTACCAGAGAATGCGTTTGTCGAGGGCAAAAACAGTATTCTCAAAATCAACATCTAAAAATCGTGTTTATATACGAATACAGTCTCGAAATTGACTTAACACAAGTCTCTTGGCCAAAACTCGAAAGAAAGGAACGTGGGTCAACCAACTCGCCCGTACGGGTGAGTTGGTTGGTCGGTTTCGTCCAACTTGCCATACGGGTGAGTTGATCGAAACACAACCAACTCGCCCATATGGCGAGATGGACAAGGCCAACTCGCCTAACGGGCGAGTTAGATGACACAAGCACTCCGATTTGCTCGTTCGGCAAAGTCGGATCAAATCAATCCAGATTCACCTCGTCCTCGTTAAACTTCCTCTTTCGATACTTGATCAAACTTATATTTGTTCCGTCTCGATCGGGATTGACATTGGAACCTTATCGAAAGAACTCGTTTTCTTAAGAAAGGATCGCGTTGATCGTTTGAAACGATAATGGTTAACTAAACACCTAAAGTCACACGTCCCATACGAAAGATCCTAACTCTCAAACGACGTTGTCTTAATAATGTTATCTCGATAAAATCATGGAAACGTCTAAGTCAGAAAACGGCCTGATAATGTTATGTTGATAAAATCATGGGGATCCCTAGTTCTTAATAATGTTATCTCGATAAAATCGTGGAAACGCCTAAGTCAGAAAACAAAAGATCCTAACTCTCAGACGACGTCGGCTAAGGGCCCACTCGTGATTTTGTCCGAAATCAAGCCCAAAGTTTGTGACGGTTTATCTTTTATTTTGCAGGAAAGGATAGATGTTAAGTTCGAAGGGATAAATGTCAAGATCGAAGGATAAATGTTAAGTTTCCGAAGTTAATCATGAAAATCGAGGAAGAAAGGAATATTTTCGCGAAGCGATAAGATCGACCAAGGTAAGAAGGGGGAAGAGAAAACGCCTCTAGAGGAGTATATAAGGACTTCAAGGGTGATGATGCAGAAAACACAAGAAAATCTCCACTCAGAGCAAACATAGCTTAGCACTTAGAGCATTTGGCAACTTTCCGTTTTAGTTATTCGAGCTGCGACTCAACTAGGGTTTTGCAGTCTTAGGTTATTAGAACTAGGGATCTCGCCGACAGCTCTCATAGCCTAGGTTCCTATCCTGTTGTAAACGCTCATACGCAAATTCGGAATAAGACATCTATTTGCTCTCTTTTCGATTCTTATTTTTTTCATATTTACTTCGTATTCTGATTGATTGGCGTGTGGTTTAGCAGATATCCGAGACCTATGGGAAACTAGAGTTTACCCTGTGTTCATAATTAAACGGAAATCGACAGTGCAAATTTCGGTTCCCACAGTCATGGATCCGATTATGCCGGACATTTCACTAGTTTTAAGATAGTGTCAAAAATCCTACAAGCAGGCTTTTGGTGGCCCACTATGTTTCGAGATGCTCAAGCATACATAGCGAATGCGACCCCTGCCAAAGAAGAGGAAAAAATCAGCACGAGAAATGAGATGGAGCCAAATTTCATACTTGAAGTTGAAGTGTTTGATTGCTGGGGCATCGATTTCATGGGCCCATACATACTAGTCGCTGTAGATTATGTCTCTAAATGGGTGGAAGCGATAGCAACTCCGAAAAACGATGCTGCCGTAGTCGTTAAACTCTTTAAGAGTATTTCTTTCCCAGATTTGGAGTCCCGCGAATCGTAAAAAGCGATGCAGGTACCCACTTTATTAACAAAGTGTTCGAAAAACAGCTTAAGAAACATGGAGTTCACCATCGAGTAGCTACACCCTATCACCCTCAAACCAGCAGACAAGTAGAAGTATCCAACCGTCAGATCAAAGAAATCCTAGAAAAGATGGTAGGATCAACCCGTAAAGATTGGTCTTTGAAGTTAGATGATGCACTTTGGGCATACCGAACAGCGTTTAAAACTCGATTAGGAACTACCCCATTCCACTTAATCTATGGAAAATCCTGCCATCTCCCTGTAGAGATAGCGCATAAAGCCGAATGGGCCATAAAAAATAAACTTTGATGCTAAATCCGTAGCAGAAAAGAGATTAGTTCAGCTAAATGAGCTCGACGAAATTCGATATCACGCTTACGAGAACTCGAAATTTTACAAGGAGAGAACGAAAGCCCATCACGAGAAGAAAATTATTTCACGTCATTTCGAACCAAATGATCAAGTGCTCATGTACAACTCTCGGCTAACCCTATTCCCTGGAAATTTACGTTCTCGTTGGTCCGGACCCTTCACCATCAAAGAAGTTACCCCTCATGGGACAGTTGTCCTATTTAATCCTAAGGGAGAAGATTTCATGGTAAATGGGCAGCGAGTGAAACACTATTGGAATAGAGCTGAAATTCCGCATACATAGACCACACGTCTAAAGATGCATGATCCCGTATGATGAGCCCATTCCCCATCAAGCTAACGACTTTAAGCAAGCGCTGAGTGGGAGGCAACCCACTAAAAATACTAATATAATAATATTTATATATATAATGATAAAAATACAACAACCAAAAGAAAATTTTATATATTAGCTGTAATACTTTAATAATTAACAAATATTTAATAATTACCTATTGTTTATGCAATTACAAAAATCTAAACTGAATAAGGAATCACCGACCAGACCATCGATCGATGCCCCTATATTGCCATCGATCGACGGTCTTGTGTCGGGTAGGTTAACTCGACACGACCCGAATTAATAAAACACTTTTCTCCAAACCGCAAAAACACACACGAGTTCTACACCCGATTTCTCTCTGAATTTTTGGCCAATTTTGCTCATTTTTAGCCTAAACCACATGATTTCTACACTCTCTACCTGTTTAAATATTTAAATCAATCAATCTTGAAGGTATGTTCTCCAAATATCTTATTTTAGGGAACTTTTTAGGGTTTGAATAAAAATCAAAATTTTCGGTTGTTTTAGTCGGAATGTAGAACGATTTAGGGTGCTGGAGTATTATATTAGGAACTATCCATCATTTTTATACATGATATGCACGATTTGAGTTGATTATTTTTGATCTTGTGAACACTGATCCGCGACACAGCGTCAGTCGATGCCCATGAGTCGACATCGATTCGACGGCCATTACATCCTGTCGATCGATGACCATGTGATTCCTTCGATCGACGGCTGTTACTTTCACTTCAACATTGATTCTGATTTGTGCTTTGTTTCGTTATATGCAGATGGATGAGAGGAGGACTAAGGCACATTACGAGGTTGATGGTCCCAGCGCTCCACCACGGGGTCCTACATGCCGAGACCTTTGGCCCAAGGAAGAGTAGGCTATCCTTGTGACATTCGAGGACTATCCACACCCTCGAAGAGATGTGGCATCGAGAGAATGCACACACCGTCACCTGAGTGAGTAGTGTGACGATTTCGAAAGTCTATATTACAACTGCTAGCAAGGCGTCACCATTGACCCAACCAAGTTCGCTGACAAGCGAACCTTGAAGAAACTGGGGCTCTACACCGACTTTAAACAGATGGTGTAAGATCTCGGATTAGGCACCATGGCTACTAAGCCATACCCTTTCTATCCAAGACCTGGTGAGGGAGTACATCTCCACAGCTCAGGTGCTCTACAAGATCCCCAGGGTCAAGGTGGGACATGAGCCCACTCTGACCTTCGTCATCATAGGCATACAGTACAGGATCTCCATCCCACAGCTGTGCGAGATATACGGCTTTGACATTGGTACCAGTGCTTGTGCGGTTGCTCCTTTTCCTGGTCTGCCTACTTTTTGGGGCCTCATCGGGACATGCCATTTTGACTCAGGCTCAGCAACTCAGACGGACGTCTGTCACCCCACCCTGCACTACTTTCTGAAGGTCCTTGCCAACACCTTGTTCTGCAAGATGGAACCCAACAAGGTTCGGGTTCAGAAGCTGACACTTCTATACTATTCCGTTTGGGAATTAGTTGGGCTCGATGACGAGCTCTTTGTTCCACCAGAGACCGATCAGCAAGTGAACATGGGAGCTATATTTGCGGAGCATCTGGCGTCCCTGAAGGACAAACCCTTCCACGGTTCTGGCGTGAAGAGGGAGATGATAGGGAGCCTCCTGACACCGATCTTCACCTTTCTTTGCATCAGCCTCGAATGAACTTCGATGGAGCGAGGATTGCACTTCATGAATGGGGGTCACCTGACGAGGGCCCAGTGGCTGGAGGAGGGACGCTTTTGGTCTTTTGTGGATGACGAGGGAATGAGGATGATACCATTACCACTGCGAGAGGTAACAGACTTCTCTGACGATCTACAGCACCTCGTGTTCCATCCATCTAAGCGCCACATCCACACTGCACCCCTCAGAGTACGACGCAGAGGAGGTCTCCGCCCAGAACACCCGGCCGCAGAAGCAGGAGCAGATGAGCCAGCACAACTGCCTCCACCTCCTCTAGCCTTCCCTATGATTCCAGAGCTGCCCATACACTACCATGGTATTTTCCATCGGGTCATGGTGGACGCGCTTTGAGCGATATGGGCTAGGCTAGAAACCATGTCGCGATGCCAGTGCTTCAGCCGTCCAAGGACACGAGCCAGATCGCCTTCAGCACCACAACAGCAGCAGGACCAGGATACGTCCGATGATGAGTAGTCTTTTTGATACTCCTTTCTATTTTACGTCATATCTCTTTCAGATTATACTTATGTTTATTTTTTTTGTTGCATTTGTACTTTCGACTACTTATTTATTTATTTATCACTGTTTGATCTTATTTTCACCATGTGTTTGAGTGTCTAACAGAGCTAACCTAGAGAGAGATTATTAGAATGGAGAGTAGACACACACGATTCAGTCTGACTGCCTACCATCGATCGACGCCCACTTGTTGCTATCGATCGATGGCGTTCTAAAATAGCGTAACCAGTTTTTACCTTTATTTATATTATAGCCTAATTCAATATCTATTCAATATATGAAGGTATCTCGATAGCTCGATTTACCCATCGATCGACACCACACGTTCATCATCGATCGTCGATAATGGTTTACCATCGGTCGGCGCTCCCCTACTGCCATCGATCGATACACTTAACAGTGTTTGTATATTCGACTATCTCTAACACTGTTTACTTATAATATATTTTCCCATAACCAATTCGAGGCGGATTACACTGGGGATTGTGTAATTTAAATATGGGGGGAGGTTTTCTAATCCTATTTTATTGTTTTTGAGTGTTATTTATATCTATATAAGTTTTTCAAAAAAGTTTATTGAGTCAAGAAGAGGACTATGATGAAATTTAATATTGACTAACCATGCTATAAGCATCATTCTTAGAAAGTTATTTGCAGAGATTACTAGAGATACCAAAGTCGATCATCATGCCACTATATCACAATTGCTTAGAAAGTTTGAGGAACAGAAGCTGATTTCCAACACTAATCCTGACATTATTTTCTTTCTTTGGGATTTGGTATACGTTGAATTGGATTCCTACTGCAAGTCTGGAAGGTAAAGTCTGTGTGCTTTTGATTCCCCTCTCTCTCCCCTTCATATTCAAAAGGTGTCGAACAGGATTTGGTGGCTACATCCATTAAAGCGTTATTCATATGATCCTAGAAAGAGATAAAAACGTCAAAAAGAAGTGAACATGATCTTGTTGCAAAAAAAAAAAAACCATTAGGGCTTGATTCATGGAAGCCTATCCAAATATCTCAGTCAATTAAAAAAATGATACCCTCAAAAAGAAGGGAGACGTTGACTGAGAAGAAGTGAGAAGAGAGAGAGGAAAGGAATCAGAGAAGACTACCCGTGTGTTCAGATACTTGCAGAGGTAAGAGTCCATGTATCCTTTGATTGATACTCCCAAGGTAAAGCATGCAATTTTATTTTATGCAAAGAAATGAAATCAGTAGAGAGGCGAGTCAGACTGGTATTCGCTAAGTTGTTGGTAGAATGGATTTGGTTGTTATACTAGGATAGGGTATATAAAGTTTCTCTATGATTGGCTTGATCGGATGTTGCTGCAAGAAAGTAAGGTGATAGTTATACTTAGACAATATGTGAGTCTTCATTTTTCAAAACTTCTCACACAGGCTTTGTTTGTTTGAGGACAAGCAAAAGGTTAAGTCTGGGGGAGTTGATGTACTATGAATTTTACCTATGATATATATAGTATATTTAGAGTCTTTTATATGCATTTGGCAATGTTGTAGAGCATTTACAGGTCTAGGTACTTATTGGAAGCAATTGGAGGTTTTGGACTGTTTTGGAGCAATTAGGACTACTCAGCCAAAACCAAGAGTCGGATCACAGATTTATGAATGGATTATCGATCGATGTCACACACTGTGCGTCGATCGACGATGAAGTCGAAAGAAAGACTTGGAAACTACAAGTTTTACCCAAAACTCTCATTAATTGCAAGAATTCCTTGGCCGAATTTAGACTAATTTATTAGGGTTTTCTATCTTTGTTAAACCCTAAGCTTATTACTCTGAAACTAGGAGCCACAAAAGTTACAGAAGAGTTTTACAATTAGAACATATTGCTACATCTATTGGAGAGAAAGATCGTATCATCATTACAGAGAAGATCTTGAACTCCTTATCTTTTTACTCATTCCATTCTATGAAATTTATTAATTATTTAATGATGTTCTTTATTGATATGTCTGAATAGTTCTCTATCAGATTTAGGGTTCTTCAACGGTAGTAATGTATTGATGATTTTGTAGAATTGTTAGGGTAATCTTCTTGGTTCTTTGTTTAAGTTGCACTCAATGCTAAGTTGAATTTGATCACTTCAATCTTATAAATTAGGGTTTTGTAGCACAAGCGAGAGCATGGTTATAACCTGGAAACTATCTTAAACAATCTAAATAACTAGTAACAAACGAGAGTTGAATTAGGAGTTTAGATAATCTGTTAAACCACGAAATTAGTACTCTTTAGAATGAGCATCGATCGACACATCGTATTGCTATCGATCGACGATCGGCCGAGATGCGCGAGAGTGATCTCCTAAACTCTAAAGTTTAAATTCAGAACGATACTTAATAAAATCCTAGCGATTTATTAATCTGCATTATTAAAACCTACCTGAGAATTTCCCTTAAGTATAGTGCCCTAAATTAATCTTCACAAACCAAATCAATCATAAAGATCACTTTTATTGTTATTGTTATAATTCAGGTAGCCTTAATTCGACAATAATAAATCAATTGTGCAATCTTAGAGTCTTTGTGGATTCGATCCCTAATTACTACACTGAACCTCTTATTTGAGAGAGTAAAGTGGGAATATAGGGTTAATTTGAAAGTGAAATAAAACCCCACATCAATCACCCTAGCAACTCTTTTGTTTGAGTAATCCATCAAAACATTTAATAAACCCTAAATTTAATAGGGTTACTACTCAGACATAGCTAAGAAGAACATAATCATAAACATAAAATAATGCATAAGATAAAGAATAGGGATAGAAAGTAGAGTTCCAATACAAAGCTCCAGGAGTCTTGATCTTCTACCCAAAAACCCTAAACAACTCTATTTGTAAAGTATCAAAGCTGTAAAAATTCTCCAACGTCTCTCTTTGCATTAAGCACTTTCAAAGATAATATAAACTAGGTATAACTCGCCTTGGGGCAATCTTGTAATTTCAGTGACTTGGGCTTCAAGTCGGATACTTTTTGAATTGGGATACTTTGCGTCGACTGTCGCTTAATGGCAAGTGTGCGTCGCCGATCGACGCAATGCTCTGTCTCGACTTGTACTATGCTGAATTTGACCAGCTACGGGATTCATCTCTCTAAGCTCCAGAAAGCTTCATAATCTCAACAATGCTCCAAAATGCACCTAGACCTATAAAGAATCTAAACACATCCTAGAAACACATAACAGACTCCAAATAGTGCCTATAATATGCTCTAGAACATGTAAATATTATGACCTATCAACTGCCCATGTCTTAACCTTTTGCTTGTTCTCAACCGAAATAAGGGTAAGCCCGTGGAAGAGGTTTGAAAACACATGGACTCACAAAATCTCTAGCTTATCATTATCACATTTACTATGTTGCAACCACATCAATCAAGTGTCAATCTAAGAGAGTCTTTATATACCTTATCCTAATATAGCAACCAAATCATTCTACCAACAACTTAGCAAATACTAGCTTGACTCACACCTCTACTAACCTCATTTCTTGCATAAAATAAAAGTGCAGGCTTTACCTTGGTAGTATCGATCTGAGGACGCATGGACTTTTACCCCTGCAGGTATCTGAACACACATGCAGTCTTCTCTGATCTCTTTCTTCCCTTTTTCTCTCTTCTCTGAATCTCTTTATATAATTTTTATAAGTACAATGAATCAATGATGCTGATACAGTCCATCTTGTTCATTTTTCTTTTCTTTTCTCTCTTTTTTTTAACAAAGTGTAGGCGATAGTGAGGTCACACTAATTTACCTATCCCTCGCTTCCGCAGTGTGTGATCATTCCTTTCGGAAATTAAAATAATGGGGGTCAAGACTCTTACCTTGCACTTGCAATAGGAATCCGATTCAATGTATGTCAAACCCCAAAGCAAGCAAATAAGTCAAATTAGGTTGGAGGTTAGCTTTGGCTCCTTCAAACTATCTAAACAAGTGTGATAAAGTGGCAGAATGATCCACTTTGGTATCTCTAGTACTCTCTACATTCAACAAATCTAGAACAGTGCTATAGAATTGTTTGATAATAGGTAAAAGTTCAAATATGATTATAATCCCTTTCTTGGCTCAATAAAACACATAAGAATAAAACTCAAAATAGGAAGAAATATCAGTAAACCTCCCCCAGACTTAAATAACATTATCCCAGTGTTATCTTATCTCCGTTAGGTGGAAAAATTAATCATAAGTAAAAGTAATAAGGACAATCGAGAAGACCAGACTTTGTTACATGTATAAATCGATGGTAATGTAATGACGTTGACCTATGGTGATCGGTATCGACCGATGGTTGTGGTCCGTCGTCAACCGATGGATGGGTTCTTGGTCTTCCATTTTTTTTACTGCAAATAAAAAAATGAAAATTAGTAATATCATGAAAATAAAGTAAATTTAAAGCTTAGCTAATAGTGGGTTGCCTCCCACTCAGCGCTTAGTTATAGTCTTTAGCTTTACGTTTAGCTCTATTTGGACTAAGATGGGGTAGAGTATCACGTGTTGGAAAACAAATGTCCACATCCTCTTTTCTCATCGGGAACCATGTACCAATGAACCATGTTCTCCTTGGTGATCTCAATAGTACTACTCCTCTCCTGAAGGTTATCAATGCGTTTCTGTAACCAGCCAATCATGTTCTTTGTGGGTATGGATATGTCATCCAATCTCCTAGAGATATCTTCCATCTTCATGTATTGATATGCATAATCAATTTTATATTCTAGCAGCTTCTCGGTTACCATTGTAATAACCCTCACGAGCCAATGAATTTTTGGTCAAGAAAATTTCCGCTCGACCAGTTCGGAGTTGGTCGACCAGATTTAAAAATAAAATCGACCGAATTAATTAATGTCTCAACGGGACTGTCATGCGGTTAAACGGACTTCACTTGATTGTTTTGATCGAGTATTAATTATTATGGTAGAGTTATATATAATCTGAACAAGTTTATCTAAAAGAAAGACGATAACCAATGGACGGAAAACATTTGATCAAAATTTGGTCTGAAATACTTTCAGCTGCTTGCGAGTCATGTGCATGTTATGTGATGCCTGGCTGCTTGCTTCCTTCCTGACCTGGACATGTGACATGCACCTTCCTGCTTGCTTGCTTCTGTAGTAAATGGCACATGACATTGACAAGTTGCCTGATTGGTTTCTGGCTAGATATATAAAATAAAAATCATGTGGCTGTAATGATTTCTTCATAGCAAGGAAACTTTGAGCTGCTTGGTTGCTGGAGAAGCTGAAGCAGGACACCAGCTGTCCCTTGCACACCAAAGCTTTGTGTTAACCTGGACACTCACACAAAGATCATCTCAGCTACTTATCCTCTCATTCACCTGCTTCCCACGTTCTGAAACAGAGAGCAAAAACCAGACAGAAAAGTTTAGAGAGGAAGAGCGAAAGTACGGGTTATGGTTTCAGGATCTGAGATTGGTTCTGGTCAAGCCAAGGAGCCGTGAAGACTCAATCAGTGAAAGGCTGTGTGGCGTGTGGCTAGATGAAGTTAGAGATGAATTAGTTATTGTGTATGAAACTGTTAAGAAACTATGTATCGGACCACATGAGTTGGAGTGATACATACGAACTTATTTATTATTCCGCTGTGCTATCTGTCTATTTATTTATGAACCTCATATGCTAGTATGACTTAGTAAATGAAATGATTTTAATAATGAATCAAACAAGCAATGAAATGATCAAAGTAAGGCACTTGGTCCAGTTGGGTCGAAAGGCGGTTAGCCTTGGTAGTTTTCGGGTTTAGCATTTATATATATATATATATATATATATTATAAGTTTGAGTGAATGGCGGGTATTGTGGAGGTAATGTCTAAGATAGGATTCACATCGATAAAATATAGGCCTTATATATATACAATAAATAAGGAATATATTTCCTCTGCATTCAAATGGTGTCGACTGCTCGGGATTCTATTGTCAGGTTTTAGGGTGTGGTATTAGACTGACTGAGTAAACTAGTTACTCATGATTAATTTGTGATGTAGGTAACCAGTAGGTGGGAGACCTTACTTTAGGATGGAAAAGAACAATATTAGCCAGCGGTAGTTTTATTATCCTTGCAAAGTATTTTTAATCAATCTTATGTATAAATATTGTTTTCCGAAAACCTCTAGGTTAATATATATCATTTGTGTAAGATGCTTTTGAATGAATAAATATATAATTTACAAAGAATTTTTTTAAAGTACGGGTTCCATAAGATATTTGTCCTTGTCCGGACGAACCAACTCTCGGATATTTGCTCAGACAGGTTGAAAAGCCTCGGACGATGTCCAATAGGAACGTTTGTGTTTTCTGATTGCTAGTCTAAGAAACTCGGAAGTATTCCGTGAACCTTGGATCGGCTTTTGCGGAGCATCGACCGTGTCATTTATGATCGGGGGTGTCACAAAGGTGGTATCAGAGCATGGTTATACGATGCTGGAGTGGGACTTGTTTCAAAAAATTTCGAGTAAAACTGAGTCACAAGGATAACTAGGATATGCTGGCTCGTTCCTTCATCTTAGGATAGATAGTCATGGGTAGTCACCTTATCTTTAAATTTTATAGTAGATGCACCAAGATAAGCTCGACGGGGTGGAGTTCACTTACCGATTTTGATATCTTCTTCCTCGGAGATATAGGAGACATAGTCAACAGATCAAACACATAAATGGATCTATGTGTTATCGATGTCAAAGTGGATGTTGTTCGCAATGATCCAGCTCAAAGAGATCCGACTGCATATGAACACTCAGATGCACTTATTCTTCCGGCTGCTCAAGTTTATCCATCTTATGCTCAGACGTACCTGAAATGGAGCCGTACAAGCCTGATTGATTCAGGAAGTGTTTCAAGCTTAGCGTTGTTGTCGGAGATAGTTCGGCTGTATTACAAGACAATGGACGCACAAGCACCATTTTGTTGCAACAAGACATGTTGACGAATCTGAAGAGGATAAGGAATTTGGTACCACAAGATATCAAGGAATTATTAAACCGTTCGACGTACACTTTGGATTGAGTTATATTTCGAATACAACATTAGAGGCAGACGACAAACGTATCCCATTGCTGCGACGATTGCAAGAAGGATATGGAAGCATACAACATCAAGAAGGATGCAGTGAGTTGGTCTTTTAAGCGTCAAGCGTCATTCAAGCAATGTTAGTCCAATTTAGACAGATTTATTTTTAGAGTTCAAGATGGAGTATTTTTTACCCAAAGCATTGGACGGATTGGAGATTCCACTTATGGAATTAGCACAGTGAGATGTTTCCGCCAGAAGGTGTAGGTCGAGTGAATCTGATTCATTGATTATGAATTGGAGGATGAGCCAAAGATCATAAGGACGTTCTTTGGGGACTTAATCCCAAACCATTGGAGTAACTAAATATTGTAGTGCTTAAGTGCTTTGAGGAGAAAATATAGTATGATTTGTATGTTAAGAATTATGTTACTGCCAAGGAAGATTCTTCGTGCTATTTAAATAGTCTAATGGCTAGCCGGTTCAAATCAAAGGTCAGTTCCATCCAGGACAGTAGGTTCGTATTTCTTAAACTGTAAGGATTCCTAGATCGCTTACGTCATCCCGACTTTGGTCGTTCCTCTGAAGAGTAAGGATGTTATTCTACCCTTTCCCATGAAGTTACCCGATGCCTTTTACCTATACCTAGGGTAGCAGTTGTTGAACTTGTTTCGCGTTTCCTTACCACTAGTCCCGACCCAAGTGTTAGGCTAGTTGGGTAGAGCCTACACATTAGAATTTCTTGGACCGTCAAAACTCCTGAAACGTCCAATCACAGGTTTGCTTCTCATTTCAATGTTTGTTGTGTTAATTTAAAAAAAAATATGAATAATTAAATAAATAAGTGGAAGTTTGATCAAGGTGTCGTAAGAGACCTTGTATATGGGCGGAATTTTTCCGCCCATATTGTGTTTGATTTGGGAACAACACATAGTTGTAGTTCCTGAGTAGTGTCATAGTTTTAGGGACGATTCACTTTGGTGAATTCAAGTATATCGTTCTTATTTGTGGAAGTATTGGCTGCTATTTAGAATTATGGTATGCCTTCGTATGCCATCCCCATTCCATAGTACTTCCATTAGAGCGGTATGTATCTATCTAGAGTGAGATTGGCTATCTAGTTTCCGAGCTCAGTTAGGATGTGGTAGAAGAAAGAAGTTCTTGGGAGAATAATAGTCACTGTGGCCTACAATGGTATTCTACCAAGTGTTGAAGCATCGCTCATACCAGGCTTGGAGAGTTAGAAACCTTTTGGGAAAAGATGGAGAGGATTATTCCATAATCTTGAGTATTGTGAACATTAGAAGATAAAAAACAGCAGAGTATAGAGGACAATCTGATAATCAGAGAATTCAAAGATATGCTTAAGGCAACACAAGGATTGTCGACAACTAGAAGTAACATATTTAGTAGTCATCTTGAACTTGGAGTCACTGCATCAGCCTAGACATCTCAGCAAGTAGTTTTAATCGAGCAAAGTAGCAAATAAAAGATTTGTTTGGAGAAAAGTTTTCTTCGGTTTAGTTCTTTCCAATGGAGTGTACCAATGTCAGTGGTAAAGAAGAAGAACTAGAGTTTGCGGTTATGTTCGACTATAGTTAAATCAAGAACGTGATCATTGGGGTCAAGTATCAAGTTCTACAATTGAAGAGTGGTTAAGATCGGCCGCAAGGTGCAGTTTTGTTTCAAGGACGTTTGATGGATGTTGCATGTTCTATTAAATTCTTATGTAGGGAACTGGGAAGTTGGATACCTTAGTCAGTAAGTTGGAACAAAGATTTTATGCAGATTTAGAAAAGAGTGCTACTATTACAGAATCGTTGTGTCCAATCTTTGTTATCAAGATTCGAAGTTGTTTGGATTGGCCAGTTACCATCAGAAGTTTGTTAGAGTTAGAAACCTTATCATCAGAAGTTTGTTAGAGTTAGAAACCTTATCAACCGGTGAGATGATGTTACTGAGAAAATTTAGTTGCTTTTGCTCTGAGGAAAGGGAAATTTGGTGTCGATATTGAGAAGGAACTCAATAATCATGAAGCTGAATCAGAATGATTAATATGGTTGTCTTATCAGTAGAGAACATGGAGTCTCCAAGATTGCAAGTAGGAAAAAAAGATGGCTTACTCATTTGTCCGAGGAACTCAGTTGAAGAATGAGAACTTAGGGAAAAAATGAAAGGAACTTAATGAAGAGAATATCAGAGAATAATATGAGAATTGTGCCATATAAATATTCAGTAAGAGGAGACATGGGAGAAAGAACCTAACTCCTACCTGAATTTAAGCATGATGATTAGAAAGGATATTATAAGTAAACGCTGAGGGAGACTGATGAATGAAAGAAAAGGTATGACCATAAGGAAAATGGAAATGCCAAGGTTGTTAAGATATCAGAGGATGTATCAATACATAAAGTCTCGAGTCGGCGTTCAAGAGTACTCAATTCGTGAATAGAGCGTGAGTAGACGGACTTGTTGGATCCTTAGTTGCTGGACATAATAAAGAAATAAGAAAGCAATGAAACCATATTTGGCAATGGGAAACATCAGAGAGATCGAGTTGTTCAAAAGATTATGAAGAGGGTCTCAGATAGATTAGAGGTGTATAGAAGCTTAAGGGAATTTATTTTGGGAATGGGTGAGTGTGTGTATTTGAGAGTAGCACCCTTGGTTTGGATCATGTTAGTGTGATTTATCGTGCATGTTCTTGTTTGATTGTTGCACGGTAAATCAAGTTGACATTGACTAGACCCTAGATATTACCTTCAGTATGGCACATTACCTAATGTTCCACATTTGCATGTTGTTGATATGGGAGGAAGGCAGATAGGAGGATTTCACAAGTGATGTTATTTAGAGACTCGAGGCTGTCAAAAAAAGTATGCAAGGCGCAGTTGACGAGAGTTATGTTGCAGTAATAAACTGTTATCGGAGTTAGAAATTTTTTCCATTCAAGTATCGGTATGTCACCGTATGAAGCTCTGTATGGTCGACAGAACACCATTGTGTTAGAAAAAAGTTGGTGAACAAAGAATCCTTGGTCCAGAGATAGTAGATGAGGCTGGCGAGAAAGTAAGGATAATTCAAGCAAATATGAAGAAAGCCCAAGACCGTTAGAAGAAGTATGCTGACCGTGGTAGAAGAGAAGTCCTACTTGTAGTGAATCATCTAGTCTTCTTGAAAGTAGCTGCCCAGAAAGGAAGGCATCGGTCTGGGAAAGTTGGAAAATTGGCAACCCACTGCATTGGTCCATACAGAATTATTGCTAGAGTTGGAGATGTAGCCTACCAACTTGAACTTCCACCAGATGTGCCTATGCACCCGGTATTTCATGTTCAATGTTGTGTAAGCATATTCCGGATCCGAATATGTTCGAGCCACAACGACCAAAGAATCTTCAACCCAACCTCACTTATCTTGAAGTTCCTTTACGGATAGGCGAGCATCGTATCAAGAGATTGAAGAATAGAGAGATTTCTCAGAAAGTTGTAGTCACATGGGAGGATGAATATAAGTTCAAACCTGATTACCCAGAACTCTTCTCAGATACCCCAAATGTCCAATAAAGTGTCAACTTGTATGTTTTGAGAATTCGTGGACGAATTCTTTTGGGGGGGGGGGGGGAGGGACGAATGTAATAACCCTCATGAGCCAATGAATTTTTGGTTGAGAAAATTTCTGTTTGACCAATTCGGAGTTGGTCGACCAGATTTAAAAATAAAATCAACCCGATGAATTAATGTCTCAACGGGGCTGTCATGCGGTCGAAAGGACTTCCCTTGATATTTTTGATCGAGTGTTAATTATAATGGTAGAGTTATATATAAGTTGGACGATATTATCTAAAATCAAGACGAGAACCAATGGACGAAAAACATTTGATCGAAAACTGGTCTGGAATACTTTCAGCTGCTTGCAAGTCATGTGAATGTCATGTGCTTCCTGGCTGCTTACTTCCTTCCTGGCATGGACATGTGACATGCACTTTCCTGCTTGCTTGCTTCTGTAGTAAATGGCACATGTCATTCACAAGCTGCATCCTTGCTTGCTGGCTCAGATTGATAAAATAAAAATCATCTGGCTGGAAAGATTTCTTCATAGCAAGGAAACAGTGAGCTGCTTGGTTGCTAGATGATATACCATGGATTTTACCTATTTTACCTATGAAATATGAAGTATTTTTAAAGTCTTTTATACGCATTTGGTATTGTTTTAGAATATTTACAGGTCTAGGTACTCATTGGAAGCAATTGATGATTTTGGACTATTTTGGAGCATTCAGGATTGCTCAGCAGAAACTCAGAGTTGAATCCAGATTTATGAATAGATTATCGATCGACGTCACACATTGTGCGTCGATTGACGGTCAAATCAAAAACGATTGGTGAAGGCTTGAGAAATTACAAGTTTTACCCAGAAGTTTCATTAATTGCAAGACAAGTCCCTGGCCAAAATTTAGACTATTTATTAGGGTTTTCTATCTTTGTTTTTCCCTACGCCTTGAAGAGCTAAGAGAGAGTTGTCCTCTAAATTACGCTATAGTTTTAGAGTTTAGAGTTGGAACACATTGCTACATCTATTAGAGAAAAAGATTTGATCATCATTACAAAGAAGATCTTCAACTCCTTATCTTTTTACTCTGTTTATTCTATGCAATTTATTCATGTTCTTTATTGCTATGTCTGAATAGTTCTCTATTAGATTTAGGGTTATTCAATGATAGTAATGTATTGTTGATTTTATAGAATTGTTAGGGTAATCTTTTTGGTTCGTTGTTTAAGTTGCTCTTAATGTTAAGTTGAACTTGATCACCTCAATCTTAGAAATTAGGGTTCTATAGCGCAAGCGAGAGACTGGTTATAACCTGGAGTCTATCTTAAAAAAATCTAAATAACTAGTAACAAACGAGAGTTGAATCAGAAGTTTAGAGAACCCATCAAACCACGAAACAAATATTGTTTAGAATGAGCATCGATCGATGCCATCTTATTTTCATCGATCGACGCTCAGTCGAGATGCGCGAGAGAGATCTCCTAAACCCCAAGGTTTGAGTTCAGAACTATATTTAATAAAACCCTAGCAATCTATTAGTCTGCATTATCTAAGCCTACCTCAGAATTTCCCCTAAGTCTAATCTCTTAATTTAATCCTAACAAACCAAATCAATCTTGAAATCGCTTTTATTGTTATTGTTATAATTCATCTAGCTTTAATTCGAAAACAATAAGTCTATTGTGCAATCCTAGAGCCTATGTGGATTTGATCCCTAAGTACTACATTGAACCTCTTATTTGAGAGAGTAAAGATGGAAATAGGGTTAATTTGAAGGTGACGTAAAACCACCCATATCAAATTTGGCGCCGTTGTCGGGGATTCTTGCTTATTGCTATTAGTTTTCGTTTTGAAAATTGTCTAGATTTTTACCTTACTTTTTGCTAAATAATTATTTCTCTAAACCTTATGACACAGGTACTTAGAGGAGAAAATATGGATTCAGGACAACAACCATCAATCGACAGAGCTTCTCTGGAATCGATCGACGTTAGTCCACTGCTGTCGGGCGACACCCTTCCATTGCCATCGATCGATGCCGGTCAGACAGAAGCAGGTGAATACGCCTTTACTGATTCTGATAATACGAAAGTAGTCTTGATATAACCAATGAACAATAAAAGCAACGAAGCAAGCCAACTAGTTAATTATCAGGGAGCTGCAATCCCCAATCAAATCACTAAATATCCAAATAATGAGGTAAAGCATGAATTTCCAATGCTCGAATACCTAATCTTCCAGCAGAACTTATTCCAATAGGTCCGTGATTAGATTATCCGATAACCATACTGGAAGCTCTGAGCTAGATATCGACATCCTGATTATGGCGCACAAAAATAAGTTGAAATGGTTTTCCAACTGAACACCCGAACGATCTCGTCGAGATGCTAGAAGACATGGTGAACAACGATTTCAATCGCTGCAAACTTTTTCCTTTCTCCCTAGAAGGTGACGCCAGGAGTTGGCTGAACTAGCTACCACCAGGATCCCTGACTTGTTGGGCAGATATTAGAAGCGCTTTCATCAACCACTTCTTTGATAAGGAGAGATGCTGGAAAGCTAGAAAAGAAATATCCACATTCGTTCAAGGTAGCCGTGAATATTTTAAAAACTCTTGGACAAGGTTCAAGAGCTACCAAGTTTCATGCCCACACCATGGATTCTCATAACCCCAACTCATCAACACTTTCTTTAGAGGACTAAACCTAGACTATCAAACCATCCTTGATAAAGCCAGCAAGGTGAACTTCGGCACCCGAAGCCCTGCAAGCACTAAAAGACTTATAGAAAACATAGATTTAGGTAGAGCTTTCGAAAAGAGAGACACTGAAAGAAAGGAACCACCATTGTTCGCAGAAGAGAAATACTCGATCCGAGTTAGAAAAATTCTAGCATCAGTTGCAGCCCTTCTGGACGGAAATAACTTATCTCAACATTATGGTGAGGACAATTCTGCCCCTTCCAACTTCGAAAAACGAGTTGAGTTCTCTGATGTGATGAACCTGAACGATCAACACGACATGAACAAACAACTAGGGAAAGCGCTGGCAACTACGACACCACTATGAACAGATACGAAAGAAGTTCAAAGTCAAAAATGAACCAAGTCTTCACAGGAAACCGTAGAATAGTCGTCGACATCAATGACAAGTTAGATCTGATATACTCAGAGATGACAGAAAAATTTGAAATTCTGAGCGAACAAATTAAGAAAATTGACAACCAAGTTGCGAGCAACGCTATGTCCATCATGAGAGAGGACGGATTCTTGCCTGGTAAAACAGACGCTAACCCTAGGACCCATTTGCAATGTCGTAGCTTTAAGAAGCGGTCGACAACTCACCCCTGGCGTTAAAGAGAGCATCACCATCGATGAATTTGAGAAAATTGCGACGGATGAAAAAGAAAAAAAGAATCCAATCATGCGCAAAATTTACGAGAAAGATCCCGAATTCCTTGCTGAAACTGAAGTATTAGGCCAAAATGACGACCTTGAGGAATCAACTATTGACCCTAAGGGAAAGAACACAGGCATGGGAGAAATCGATCGACACCCCGTACTGGACATTGATAGACACCACTTACCAAAAATTGATCTACACCCTAAAGAATGAATCGATCAACGCTCTGACCCAGTACCAACGAAAATGGTTAAGACAAGTATCTACCAAGCGAAAGCCCCCTTTCCTCCAAAAAACGCTAAGTAGAAGAAGAAGCAGCTGGAAAAAGCAATATGCAAGAAAGCGTTTGACAAAGTAAACATTGAGATGCCATAAGCGATGTCATTCACATCTCGCATGCTATTAAGTAGTACATGAAATATGCAGCATCACGAGGATTCCATGAATCGGAACACTGCGTGATGATGGTATCTAAAGAAGTGAGCGAAATTATTCAAGGAAAAACTCCAGTTAAATTCCCTGATCCCGGTAGGTTTGTTTTGGACTGCACTATTAGCGATGAGAGATTTCAAAAATCCCTCTGCGATTTAGGCTCTAGTGTCAACCTAATGCCTTATTTCGTTGCATTCGCTCTCGGGTTAACAAATTTCAACCTACCAGGGTCACACTCGTTTTAACTGATAGATCCACTAGAATTCCGGAAGGTGTACTCGAGGACGTACCCGTATGTATTCATAACTGCGATATACCTGCAGATTTCATAGGGCTTAAATATGAGCGAGAACCTCAAAATCTGATTATTTTAGGAAGACCTTTCCTGGCCAGTGCCAAGGCGATCATTGATGTCAGAGAAGGATGTATATGCCTCATCATAGGGAAGATACTGATGGTATTTGACATGGAAAAGATAATAAAACAACATTTGATTGAAGGTCAAACCTACCATGTCGATTACCTTTTCGACCTAGCAGAAGAATTATTCATAGACATGTGCTCGAACAAACCTCTAGAGAAAGCAAGCGCATCTTCTGAAGGAGACATCTCTACGTTAGAAGATCACACTGGAGAGTATACGAGGTTAATGGACGCCACAGAAGAAATTTTGAATGTCAATCTTGACGAACTCGATCTATTGATCCCCATCGATCGACCCCCCGATATCGCCATTGATCGACAGCGTACTGTGACTGACGACTGGTGCAAGGAAAAAGCACCCAAAATCGAGCTCAAACCACTTCCAGCCGGTCTTGAGTACGCTTTTCTTTACGAAAACTCCTATCCTTTCATCATAAATGCAAACTTGAGTAGCGGAGAACAAGCATTGTTTCTGAATAAACTTCGGAAGCACCACAAGGCTCCCGGATATTCGTTAGATGACATCCCGGTAATTTCCCCCGCTCTATGCATGCATAGGATACACCTTGATGATTAATCAAAATCTTCCATCGCATCAGAGGAGATTGAACCTCAACCTGAAGGAGGTAGTTAAAAAGGAAATCATGAAACTTCTAGAAGCAGGCGTTATTTATCCTATCTGAGACAGCAACTGGGTCAGCCCGGTTCATGTTGTCCCAAAGAAATGAGGAATTACCGTGGTGAAGAATGACAAAGATGAATTGATCCCTACTAGAACCGTCACCGGACACAGAATGTGTATCGATTACAGGAAACTAAATGCTACCACACGAAAGGATCATTTCCCTTTACCCTTTACCGATCAAATGTTAGAAAGGCTTGCAATCCACGAATACTATTGTTTTCTCGATGGGTATTCCGGATTCTTCCAGATCCCCATAAATCCGGACGACCAAGAAAATATCACCTTAACATTCACATATCGCAGGATGCCATTCGAAGTCTGTAACGTCCCTGCGACTTTCCAGAGATGCATGATGTCAATATTCACCGATATGATCGAGGACTTCATGGATGACTTCTGAGTTTATGGTCCGAATTTCAAAGCATGTCTCGATAACCTGTGTATGGTATTAGCTAGATGTGAAGAGAAAAATCTGGTTTTGATCTAGGAAAAATGTCATTTCATGGTTAACAGCGGAATTGTCTTGGGACACAAGGTCTCAGCAGCCGAAATTAAGGTGGACAAGGAAAAGATTGACATAATGATTGCACTGCCACCACCCACTAATGTCAAAGACGTTAGAAGCTTTCTAGGCCATGTTGGATTCTATAGGTGATTCATAAAAGATTTTAGCAAAATTGCTAGCCCCTTACTACGCTCTCGTGCAAAGAGGTGAAATTCGATGTTACGCCTGAATGTCTCGATGCCTTTAAAGCAATCAAATCAGCGGTAGTGTCCGCCCCTATTGTCCAAGCACCAGACTGGGATCTACCATTCGAAATTACGTGCGACGCCAGCGATTTCGCTGTAGGTGCTGTACTTGGACAAAAGAAAGACAAAAAGTTGCACGCTATATACTACACCAGCAGAACTCTAGACGATGCGCAACGCAATTATGGGACAACGGAAAAAGAGTTATTGGCTGTGGTATCGTGTTCGAGAAATTCCGATCCTATCTCGTCGGTTCAAAGGTAGTAATTCACACTGACCACGCGGCATTGAAATACTTAATGAACAAAAAGGACGCTAAGTCGAGACTTTTATGGTGGATTCTCCTTCTCCAAGAATTTTTCATAGAAGTCAAAGATAAGAAGGGAGTAGAAAATGGACTCGCAGATCACTTATCACGAATAAGAGTAGACGACGACATCCCTATAGATGATTTCTTGCCCACAGAAAATGTATGCTTAGCAGAATCGATTTGTTGGTAGCGTCAGGTCGGCACATGAAGTGGAATCGATCGAAGAGACACTAATACCATAGAACGATTATATCCATAAAGCATCGATCTATTTTGTCCAGACTTCGTCAATTGACGCTACATTTGAAAAGGACGATGAAATAATCACTCCAATAAATATCAACTTCAGTTGTAAATCTTTAACTGCAAATGATGATTCTCCCGGAGGCAGAAGTTTAAGTCGGGGGTGTGTGCACTAAACACCACCGATCGACCTTGGTATGCAGATATAGGAAACTATCTTGCGGCCGAAGTAGAACCCAAAATCTTCAAAGGATATCATAATAAGAAATTTTTGAGATAAATCCGGAGATATCACTGGGATGAACCTTATCTTTATAAAAACTGTTCTGGCGGCATATATAGACGATGTGTTGCCAAAAATGAAACTCCGGAAATTTTATATGATTGTCACGGATCCGATTACACCGGACATTTCACTAGTTTTATGACAGTATCAAAATCATACAAGCGGGTTTATGGTGGCCGACTATGTTTCGAGATGCTCAAGCCTATGTAGCAAAATGCGACCCCGACCAAAGAAGAGGAAAAATCAGCAAGAGAAAGGAGATGGAACAAAATTTCATACTTGAAGTTGAAGTGTTTGATTGTTGGGGCATCTAGTTCATGGGCTATTTCCCTTCTTCGCACGGAAATAAATACATACTGGTCGCTGTAGACTATGTATCTAAATGGGTGGAAGCAATAGCGACTCCGAAAAATGATGTTGCTATAGTTGTTAAACTCTTCAAGAGTATTCTCTTTCCCAGATTTGGATTTCCATGAATCATAATAATCGATTGAGGCACCCGCTTCATTAACAAAGTGTTCGAAAAAATGCTCAAGAAACATGGAGTTCACCATCGAGTAGCTATACCCTATCACCCTCAGACCAGCAGACAAGTGGAAGTATTCAACCATTATCATATAAAATAAATCCTAGAAAAGATGGTAGGATCAACCTGTAAAGATTGGTATTTGAAGTTAGATGATACTTTGGGCATACCAGACAGCGTTTAAAACACCATTATGAACTACCCCCATTCCACTTAATCTATGGACAATCCTGCCATCTCCCTGTAGAACTAGCGCATAAAGCCGAATGGACCAAAAAAAAAGATAAACTTTGATGCTAAAGCCGCAGCAGAAAATAGATTAATTCAACTAAATGAGCTCTACGAAATCAGATATCACGCCTACGAGAACTCGAAATTGTACAAGGAGGGAACAAAAACCTATCACGAAAAGAAAATTATTTCGTGACATTTCAAACTGAACGATTGAGTACTCATGTACAACTTTCGGTTAACTCTATTTCCTGGAAAACGACGTTCTCATTGGTCCGGACCCTTCACCATAAAAGAAGTTACGCCTTACGGGACAATTATCCTATTTAATCCTAAAGAAGAAGATTTCATGGTGACGGGCAGCGAGTGAAACATTATTGGGCTTGAGCTGAAATTCCGCATACTCAGACCACACATCTAGAGGTGCCTAACCTTGAATGATAAGCCCATTTTTCGTCAAGCTAACGACTTTAAACAAGTGCTGAGTGGAAGGCAACCCACTAATTAAATAATAAAATAATAATATATATATATAATAAATAATAAAAAATAATAATAACAACATTAAACAAAAAAGAAGAAAATATATGATAGCAATAATTAATTAATTAATAACAAATATATAATAATTATTTATCAATTATTTATGCAATTACAAATTTCTTAAGTGCATGTGGAGTCACCGAACAGACCATCGATCGACGCCCATATAGGACCATCGAGGGACGGTCGTGTGTCGAGTAGGTTAACTCGAAACGACCCTGATTCATAAATCATTTCTTCTCCACAACCGCCAAAACGCAAACGAGTGGAACACTCGATTCTCTCCCGATTTTTGGCATATTTTGTCGTTTTTGATCCTATGTCACTTGATTTTCACCCTTTATACCTGTCTCGTTCATTAAATCACTCATTAATCAAGGTATGTTCTCTAAATCTCTTAGTTTAGGGAACTTTTAGGGTTTGAAGAAAAATTGAATCTTTTGTGGTTTAACTCGGAATTTAGGATGATTTAGGGTGATGGAGTACTAGATTAGGAGTTATCTACTATGTTTGAACATGATTTGCACGATTTGAGTTCATTGTTCTCGATTTTGTAATCCATAATCTGCGATGAACCATCGATCGATGCCCATGAGTCGCTGTCGATCGATGCCAATGAGGTTCTGTCGTTCGATTACCATGCAGTACCATCGATTGACGGTTGTTCTTTTCATATCGACATCAATTATGATTTGTGCCTTGTCTGATTAAATGCAGATGGACGAGAGGAAAAAAAAAGCGTGGTACGAGGTCGGTAGCTCCAGTGCTCCACCACGGTGTCCTCCATACAGAGACCCTTGGCCCAAAGAGGAGGAGGCTTTACTTGTGACATTCGAGGACTATCCCAACCCTCAAAAAGCGGTGGCATCAAGGGACTGCACACATCGTCCCGTGAGAGAGGAGTGGGATGATTTCGACAGCCTCTACTACAACGCTTGACAGAGCGTTACCATTGAGCCCACCAAATTCGCCGATAAGCGAACTCTGAAGAAGTTGGGGCTCTACACGGGTTTTAGACAGATGGTGCAGGAGCTTGGATTTGGAACCATGGCTACTAAGCCATATCCTATGTATCCCAACCTGGTCCAACAGTGCATAGCTACGGCTCAGGTGCTCTACAAGAGCCCCCGGGTGAAGGTGGCGCATGAGGCCACCCTGACTTTTTTCATCAGAGGCATCTGGTACAGGATTCCTATCCTGCAGCTCTGTGCGATTTATGGCTTCGACATCGGTACCAGCGCCTGTTCAGTCGCTGCTTTCCATGGTCTGCCTCCTTTTGGGGGCCTCGTCGGGACATGCCATTTTGACTCAGGCTCAGCCACTCAGACGGACGTTTGTACCCTACCATGCGCTATTTCCTGAAGTTCCTTGCCAACACCTTGTTGTGCAAGATGGAACCCAACAAGGTTAGGGTTCATGAGCTTACATTCTTGTGCTATTCCATCAGGGAATTAGTTGGGCTCGACGACAAGGTCTTTTCTCCACCTATGAGCGATCAGAAAGTGAACTTGGGGGCTATATTTTCTGAGCACCTGGCGACCCTGAAGAACAAGCCCCTCAAGGGTTCTGGCACGAAGAGGAAGACGATTGGGAGCCTCTTGACACCCATCTTCAGATTTCTTGGCATTAGCTTTGAGGGAGCTTCGGTAGAGAGAGAGCTGCCTTCATGGATGAGGGTCACCTGACGAGGACCCAGTGTCTGAAGGAGGGACGCTTTTGGTCCTTTGTGGATGACGAGGGACCTTGGATGATAGAGCTTCCAATGCGCGAGGTGACAGACTTCTCTGGCGATCTACAGCGCCTCGCATTCCACTCAGCTGAGCACCACCTCTACACGGCACCCTTCAGATTACGACACATAGGAGGCCTCAGACCAGCACACCCGGTCACAGCAGCCACAGCGGATGAAATGGCACAGCCACCTCCACTACTCCCAGCCTTCCCGCAGATTCCAGAGATCCTTATACACGGCCATGGTGTTTTCAGCGAGTGGTGGTGGATGCACTTCGAGCGATATGGGCAAGGGTAGAGACGATGTCACAGTGCCAGTGCTTCAGCCATCCCAGGACCAGAGCCAGATCGCCACCGGGAGCAGCACCACAGCAGCAGCAGCATAACCTGGATACGTCAGACGATGAATAGTCCCCTTGATACTCCTTCGTCTTTTATTTCATTTCACTTTCACACTTATACTCATATTTATTTTTCTTGTTGCATTTGGATTTAGACTATTTATTTATTGCTCTTTGGATGTTTTTAACATGTGCTTGAGTGTCTAACAGAGCTAACCCAAAGAGAGATGATCAGAATGGAGAGTCGGCACACACGATTCCACCTGCGAGCTTAGCATCGATCGATGCCCCCTTGTTGATGTCGATCGATGGCGATTTAACAGAGAGTTACGAGTTTTAACTTTATTTATACTACTACTTATTTCAGTATCTTATCTATTTTTGAAGGTTTACCCGATAGTTCGAATACACCATCGATAGATACCATACGTTAACCATCTATCAACGATGATGGTTTGCCATCGGTCGATGCTCACCTACTGCCATCGATCGATACTCCTAACAGAGTTGGTATATTCGACTATCTCTAACACTGTTTCCTTATGATTTAATTTCTCCTAACCAATCCGAGACGGATTACACTGGGGAAAATGTAATTTAAGTCTTGGGAGGTTCACTAATGCTATCTATTTGTTTTTTTAAATGAATCTCTATAATTATATAAGTCTTTCTATAAGTTTTTCAAAAAGTTTTTATTGAGTCAAGAAGGAGACTATGATCAAGATTTATTATTGACAAACCACACTTTAGCATCATTTTTAGAAGGTGTTTGCAGAGATTACTAGAGATACCATAGTGGATCATCCTGCTACTATATCACACTTGCTTAGAAAGTTTGAAAGAACAGAAGCTGATTTCCAACACTAATCCTGACATTATCAGCTTGCTTTGGGATTTGGTATTCACTGGATCGAATTCCTTCTGCAAGTCTGTAGGTACAAGTCATTGCACCTCTGGTTCCCTTCTCTCTCTCTCTCTCTCTCTTCAGCATCTACTAAAAATAAAAGATTGAGATGATTTCCTGAGATGCAAAGGGGTGGGTACATTACCAATGACCGCATTATTCTAATTCAAAGGTATGATCACAAATTGTTGGAAGCGAGGGATAGGTACATTACTGATGACCCCACTCTTTGCCTACAACTTTGTTTTAAAAATAATTAAAAATATAAATATATTTATGAGATGGCAAGATGGACTGTATCAGCATCATTGTCCATTGAGTTTGAGACCCAAAAAGATTCAGAGAAGAGAGAAAAGAGGGAAGAAAGATATCAGAGATAATTATGTCCCTAGTTGTTCAGATACTTGCAGAGGTAAGAGTCCATATATCCTTTGATCGATACTCCCAAGGTAAAACCTGTACTTTTATTTTATGCAAAGAAATGAAATCAGTAGAGGGGCGAGTCAGACTAGTATGACCGTAGTTGTTGGTAGAATGGATTTGGGTTCTATGCTAGGATAGGGTATATAAAGTTTCTCTATGATTGACTTGATAGGATATAGCTGCAATAAAGTAAGGTGAAAAGTTATACTTAGACATTATGTGATTCTCCACTTTTCAAAACCTCTTACAAAGGCTTTGTTTGCTTGAGGACAAGCAAAAAGTTAAGTTTGGAGGAGTTGATATACCATGGATTTTACCTACTTTTCCTATGATATATAAAGTGTTTTTAGAGTCTTTTATATGCATTTGGTATTGTTTTAGAGTATTTACAGGTCTAGGTACTCGTTGAAGCAATTGGAGCTTTTGGACTATTTTGGAGCATTCAGGATTGCTCAGCAGAAACTCAGAGTCGGATCCAGATTTATGAATAGACCATCGATTGACGTCACACACTATGCGTCGATCGACGGTCAAGTCGACAGCAAGATTGGTGAAGGCTTGAGAATTACAAGTTTTACCTAGAAGTTTCATTAATTGCAAGACAAGTCCATGGCCTAAATTTTAGACTATTTATTAGGGTTTTCTATCTTTTTTTTCCTAAGCCTAGAAGACCTAAGAGAGAGTTGTCTTCTAAGTTACACCAGTGTTTTAGAGTTTAGAGTTGAAACACATTGCTACATCTATTGGAGAGAAAGAACTGATCATCACTACAGAGAAGATCTTGAACTCCTTATCTTTTTACTCAGTTTATTCTATGCAATGTATTCAGAATTTATTCATGTTCTTTACTTATATGTCTGAGTAGTTCTCTATTAGATTTAGAGTTATTCAATGGTAGTAATGTATTGTTGATTTTATAGAATTGTTAGGATAATCTTTTTGGTTCTTTGTTTAAGTTGCTCTTAATGCTAAGTTGAACTTTATCACCTCAATCTTAGAGATTAGGGTTCTATAGCGCAAGCGAGAACCTGGTTATAACCTGGAATCTATCTAAAACAATTTAAATAACTAGTAACAAACGAGAGTTGAATTAGGTTTAGAGAACCCATCAAACCACAAAACCAGTATTGTTTAGAATGAGCATCGACCGATGTCATCTTATTGTCATCGATCGATGCTCAGTCGAGAAGCGCGAGAGAGACTCCTAAACCGCAAGCTTTGAGTTCAAAACGATTCTTAATAAAACCCTAGAAATCTATTAGTCTGCATTATCTAAAGCTACATGAAAATTTCCCCTAAGTCTAATCTCTTAATTTAATCCTCACAAACCAAATCAATCTTGAAATCGCTTTTATTGTTATTGTTATAATTCATCTAGCTTTAATTCGAAAACAATAAGTCTATTGTGCAACCCTATAGTCTTTATGGATTCGATCCCAAAGTACTACATTGAACCTCTTATTTGAGAGAGAAAAGTGGGAAATAGGGTTAATTTGAAGGTGAAGTAAAACCACCCACATCACTGGAGAAGCTGAAGCAGGACACCAGCTGTCCCTTGCAAACCAAAGCTTTGTGTTAACGTGGACACTCACACAAATCTCATCTCAGCTACTTAATCCTCTCAGTCACCTGGTTCCCACGTTCTGAAACAGAGAGAAAAAACAGACAGAAAAGTTTAGAGAGGAAGAGAGAAAGAAGATAGAAAATCTGTTAGAAAAATTGAGAGAAAAATTCAGGGAAAAATTAGAAGAGAGATCTGAGCATGGACGACCCTTTCTAGCCTTCTTGTGCTTTGAATCAGTGACTGTGGTGTGTGGGAAAAAAAACTGTATCTGGTCGAGAAGATTCATGAGATCACTTTACAGCTTATCAATCTCAAGTATTGAAATGGTAAGACCTTAAATCAGTTTGTTCGAATCAGTTTAATCAGATCAGTTTTAGGGAAGCTTCATGTCTGATGTAAACCCTAAGTCATGCTCTGTTATATCCTGAGTTGAACCTAATCTTGATCTCGTTTGTTTGAAGGTCAGAATGTGTTCTTAGCATGAAGAGAGTGAGCAACCAAGTTCATCCATCACTAAAGTAAAACCGCTAAGGTCTCTGCCGTTGTTGTTTGATCAGTCTAAATAGAACCTATTGGTGATAGGTTAAGCTACTGCACCGATCAGTTGTCAAAATCTATGTATGCTTCAGACTTGTTTAGTTTCAGTTTTAATCAACCTCATGGAACCGCTAGCTAAGTTGTTATCAACTGAATGGAATTAAACCAAACTGAACTCAATTTGAGCTGATCTGTCTAGTACTCAATTTGAGCTGATCTGTCTAGTACTGATTTGAGCTGATCTGTCTACAGTCTGAACTTCTCATATCCTGATCTAGTCTGAGTTGATCTGAACTGATAATCTTTGTCTTGAACCGAGCTGATAAGATCTGATTTAAGTTTCTTCTTCCAAACCCAACTGTTGGATTAATGATCTTGTGTACCCAACTGCTTTGTTTTATGTCAGTGGTCGAGGTCAGTGATGGGATCAACGGGATCTTTCCTTGTGGACGTTCTGAATCAGATGTGAAGTGGAGTGTGATTAGCCTGAGCTCGAGTCTAGTCTTCCTTAGACAATCTCATATAATCAAAGGTGAGTCTAGATAGATGATGAATAAGTTATGAATGAGTATAGTATGATTGTGTACTAAATATAGTTGATTGATTAAGTTTTTCCTCTTTATCTATATTTAATTATGAAGTGTTTGCCTTGTGTAAACACTAAAGAACTACTAAGAATAATTCTTTGAGGTTTTCCCGAGCCTTAATACTTGTTCTCAAGTACTAATATATATGTTTATTATTAAGTAAATGAATATGAATCATGTGAAGTCTTATCATATTGACCCTCCCTAAAGTCCCGCATTACCGTGACTTGGTCCTGCGAATGGAACACGGTCATGAAGACATGATGATGGGGTTGCACCCTGGAGGCCGTGTAACTGCATGCAGCATTAGATGTTCGATCTTGGAGTATCTGATGGGGATGATGGTTATATTTATTTTCCCTTTAGGCTCGGTTAGCCTTGGTGGTTTTACCAGTTTAGAATATATATATTATAAGTTTGAGTGAACGGCGGGTATCGTGGAGGTGATGTTTAAGATAGGATTCACATTGATAAAAGATAGGCCTTATATATATACAATAAATAAGGAATATATTTCCTCTGCATTTAAATGGTGTCGACTGCTCGGGATTCTATTGTTAGGTTTTGGGGTGTGGGATTAGACTCACTGAGTAAACTAGTTACTCATGATCAATTTGTGATGCAGGTAACCAGTAGGCGTGAAACCTTACTTTAGGACGGAAAAGAACAGCATTAGCCAGCGGTAGTTTTATTATCCTTGCAAGTAGTTTTAATCAATCTTATGTATAAATATTGTTTTCCGAAAACCTCGAGGTTAATCTATAAAATTTGTGTAAGAAGCTTTTGAATGAATAAATATATAATTTATAAAGAAAGTTTTTAAAGTACGGGTTCGATATGATATTTTTTCTTGTCCGGACGAACCAACTATCGGATATTTGCTCGGTCGGGTTGAAAAGCCGCGGGCGATGTCCAATAGGAACGTTGGTGTTTTCTGATTGCTAGTCTAAGTAACTCGGAAGTATTCTGGGAACATTGGATCGGCTTTCGGGGAGCATTGATCGTGTCATTTCCGGTCATTTATGATCGGGGGTGTCACAACCAGCCTCTGTCTAAATGGTCCGTTAAAGCATCGATCGATAGTCGAGCTCGTCTGTCGATCGATGGTGCTTTGTCTGCTCCATTTTCGTGTTGTCTTTGAATCTTCTGATGAGTAGAGTCCATCTTTTGCTACATCTCCTCCATGCAGGTAGTTAACCAGCTGATATTATTGTTGAATGGGTAATCTATATCATCAATCCTCTTGTAATATTCATCCATCAACATCTCATGGGCTCTGTGGATGCCTTTTACCATGTTATCTACTTCTGCTTTGCTGTAGTAGTTAGCTGATGGTTTGGTCTCCCCAAAGTTATCTGGTGGTAAACACAGATGAATGTAACCAACCATTGTTGCTCTTTGGATAATCTTTCTCATGTCCTCCTTTGAAACGTTGATGATTATGCCATCAATGTCTCGTGCTTTTCCATATTCATCTCTATAGACTCCATACTCATCCTTGGTTTCCCAACGAAATCTTCTCCTAAATGGATCCTTATAGGTTTCGTAAGCTTCTGCCAGATTAGCATCGATCAATGGTATAGCGCCACCTTCGATTGATGTCGCGATCCAGGTTTCATCGGATCCTCTGGAATTTCCAACTTCCTCTATTGCAAGGGCACAATACTTGATTTTTTCTTCTTCTAGATAACCTTCGTCATAATCTAGGCTAATCGTATCATGCCCTAGGTCAGGGTGGTCATCGATCGATGTCACGCGCTGGGTGCCGACCGACTCTATGTTGTCGCCGTCGACTGGTTTTAGGGGCTGGGTGTCGATCGATGCTGCATCATCCGACTCATTCTCCTTCTCGAAATCGCATAAACATGGCCACAAGTCCTAGTTCATGAACCAAATCAATGAGGGAAGTCTTGGTTCTAGGTTGAACATGCTCATAGTAGTGATTTTGATCAATAAGAGATAGATACAACATGTTTTTCTTGATATCGCATACTGCTCCTACCGTGTCCATGAAATCTCTTTCAAGTAGCATGGATGAATGCTGCTCCACTTGGACGTCCAAGACATGAAAGTCTACAGGAATTTGGGCATCGACAATTTCACATGGAGTCTTTGACTATGCCTCATGAATTCATCTTAGAGCAATCCACAAAAGTGAATGATTAACTAGAAGGCTCAACCTTTAAGCTTAGCACCTCTGCCATGGTTCTTGGCATAATGCTTACTGAAGAACCAATGTTGCAGAGTGCATGAGGGTAGTTATGTCTCTTGATGTTGCAGGGAACTACAAACTTCCGAGGGTCGCTTCTCTTTTTGAACTTGACCTTCTGTTTTATCTTCTCCCTCAGATGATTGAACATTCTTTCAATGCCCTCATCAGTCTCTTTGGTTTCTTTGAAGAACATCCATAATTTGTTAGTGTAATAAGCTTCCTCAAATGGGGTTTCTAAAGGGATTTAAGGACTCTCTTAGCAAATCTGTCCATCTCTTTCTCATTAGATATCCTCTAAGATGCTTAGGACTTTCTTCTTTCCTCTAGAACTTCAATCCATAGCTTCCTCAGTTACCATAAAGACTAGGTGATCTGTCTGTCTGGGTTTGGTTAGGGTGGGTTTCGAGTGCCCATTAGTATATAAAAGACTCATGTCTATGCTTGGAAACCGACATCCTGTTGTTTCAGATTGTTGTGGATCAATGGCAGGGTCTGGCTGTTGATCCTTCACATGATTCCACGGATTCTTCTGGTATCATCGATTGATGGTTAGCTGTGGATATCGATCAATGGTCGTTCGAACAGGGCAGGGGATTCAAACGAATTTCTTCCTCTTGGTCCCTAACATCTTCCACAACTTTCCAAAAATCATCATCTATGATGGCACTGACGTGGTGCTTCTGTCCAGCCTCAATATTTTCCTTGATCGAAGTTTCTTGTCTCCTCACAGCTTCACTGGTTTGAACCACTTGTTCTCTAGCTTCTTCACATGCGTCTTGAGAGCTTCAAATTTTGATGTTGAGGCTGGCATAGGCATCATCATGCTTTTCATTGAAATTCAATGTCATATTCTGATGTCCCCCCAGAACCTTATCAATCATGGCTTCAATCTTGTTCTCAAGGGAATATGATGGGGTGTTATGATAGTAGGAGGCTCCATAGGGTATGTTGTTGTTGTAGGGTCTCTGCTGCTGTGAACCTTGGTTGTAGATACTCCTTTGACTTTGACCATTTCCATAAGAGTTTATGTTGCTCTAGTTCCCATATCTCTAGAATCCATTTCCACCAACAAAGTTCACATCCTATTCTTCACATTTCTCATTGTCAGATCCTATAGCTTCTACACCTTTTGTGAAGCTAACTTGCTTCCTCAGAAACCTCTGAACACTGTCCATCTTGGCTTTTACTTCTTCCATCGGATCCTTGGTTAGTCTAGGGACTGATTACCTCATCTCATGATAATTGTTCTTGGTGTTGTTTCTAGCTGTCAAATTCTCTATCAATCTGGTAGCTTTTTTTGAACTCCTAGTGCAGATGTTGCCTTCGCTGGCTCTGTCTAAAGTCATCTGGTATGACAGTTCAATACCTCTAAGTAAAGTGCTAAGAAGTTGCACTTCATTTAATCCATGGTGTGGACAATCTCTTTGGTAGGATTTGAAGCTAATCCAGGAGTTTATGAAAGACTATGCATGCTCATGTGTGAATGTAGCAATTCTTCTCCTCAAATCCTCAGCTCTGGCATCATCAAAGAAATCACACAGGAACGGGTTTTTGATGTCTATCCCAGATGTAAGAGATTCTGGTGTTAGTTGCTTAAGCCAATATGAAGCATCTCCAGCAAGCAAATACTTGAAGAGCTTTCATAGAAGGTAGTCCTCAAGAACTCCATTAGCCTTGATGGCATACACAAGATCTAATCGCTCCAAATGATCCATAGGGTGCTCATGAGAATAACCATGAAATGGTGTCTCTTCCACAAGTGTGAAATAAGATGGTCTCAGCTCAAAATCGTTCCTCTGGAAAGATGGAGGACGAATAGCAGATCTGTTGGCATAGAATTGATCTAGATGATTGTAGTCAGCCAACGTTCTAAGTTGAGCAGCTTGGGCTGTATCTCCAACTTGAGCTACAGCGGCTTCTTCTGGTTCAGGGATTACGATCCCATGATCATCATTTCTCTGACCTGTTGCATTTCGCAGATGACCTTCGAGGTCATACATGTCCCCTCTCTCATTCCTAGTTACAATCAGCATAGCAACCATCTCTGCTCGGGAATCATCGTCAATGAATGTCTCGGTACTAGTGTTGTTTGATTCTGGCAGATGAGTATCGATCGACAAATAAGTGTTGGTGTCGATTGATACTTGTCGCTTCTCCTTGTGGATGCTATGTTTGATGGCTATTGGGTCTGAGAAAAATAAGTATTTTTCCTTGTTGCTTATGGTACTGCTAGGCATGCACCCGAAAGATAAAAGAAAAAAATTGTAAAAAAAAACTGAAAAGAAAACATAGACAAACTTGCAAAAAAATCTAATGGTGATCCTTGCTCCCCGACAACAACACCAAATTTGATATGTGCTCAAATTACCCGAGCTACTGATTACTCTCTCAGATAAGAGGTTCAGTTGTAGTACTTAGGGATCGAATCCACATAGAGCGAGGGCACACAATAGATTTGATAGTCAACTTAGTTATGCTAAGAAAATTAATAAGACTTTTAGAATAAATAAACAGCGAGATTGTTGGTTTGTAAACAAGGAAAAATAGCTAGATCTAGAGTTTTCAGGTAGGGAACTATAATGGATAGAAGCCAAGGGTTTTTCAATCATAGGACATGAATTCAATTAGTTAAGATATCAAATTATATTTATCCTATGGTTAAGCTCAGAGTCTACAACTTTTGTATGTAAATTCAGAAGGACTGTCGATCGATGGTATAAAAACGGCAACGATCGATGACTTTCTTAGTGAAGCATTAAACGCCCAGATTCGATTGTCTCGCTTAGAACTAGAGCATTTCAATCAATTGCACCTAGTAATTTAAGCTCAACCGTATTTGTTTAGATAATGATCCTACTCTCGTAGTTGTCAATTATCCTAAGATCAGGACTCTAGTTAGCTACTATAGAACACAAGCAATAAGTACAATTCTATTGATAGATTTAATAATCACCCTCACAATTCAATTGTTTGGCTAATTCAACAAAACCTCTAATAAACCTTAAATCAGGCAAGATGACTAGTCAAACATAGCTAAGTTTTTGGCCAATTCATACATAAACAGGGGGCTACAGTCCCGATCAATATATAAACACGTCACATGTGCGAAAACATACATCAACTAGGACAAAATTCAATTTCCATACATGAACTTTCAAAATTTGGTTTTAACATACATTGACTTAATTTTCGTTAGTCAAACGTTACATAATATGATTTGTCGTTAACCTGGTAACATGAAATCAGTCATTTCCTACATCAACAGGGGCCAATAGTCTCAATCAATACATAAACACTTCACTTGTGCGAAAATATACATCAGCTAATACACAATTTAAATTCAATACATAAATTTTCAAAATCTTGTTTTAACATACATTGACCCAATTTCCACTAGTCAAACATTATCGAAGATAAATTGTCTGTCACTTGTTGATTAATGAGGTTTTTATTATATTATATTGTAATTAAACCGTATTACGTGGTAATTGACTGAAAAAAAATCATTTAGTTCAAATGATAGTGTTCTCGTGTAACTCATTAGTTAGCTTTCCTCTTTAACTATTTTTTCTTTGACTGTTTCGGAAAAAAAATAATACAGAGAAGACAACAGAAGACAAAATCAAACTGAGAGAAACGAGAATGTCTAAAACAAAAAAGGAATTAGGGTTGGATAAGCTGACACTCGTTTCTCTCTGCTCAATTTTTTCTTATGTTGTCTTATTTGTGTTAAGTTTAGGACTAGGCATTTTACCCATACCCAAAATTCTTATACCCATGGAACCAGAATAAATAAGAATTGACCCGAATAGACCTGGACCCGAATAGAACTGATCCGAATAGACCCGACCCAATAAGAATCAATTCATACCCGACTTAAAAACATGAAAATCGAAAACTATGATTTTTTGTGTTCTATTTTCTATATTTTAATTTATGATTTAGTTGAAATATCTTTTTGCTATCTTTTTTATTATTTTTGTAACATTTTCATGTAATATGAAGCTTTGCATATAAGATTTAGAGTTTAGAAATCTTTTATTTTAATTATTAGTAGTTTATTTTAGTTATTTTGCAAAGATTTAGATTAATATGACAGATTTCGACTAAATTTGATATGATTTGGGTATTTCTTGTCTTTTTGTATCCTAAGTACCCACAACCGACCCGTACCCAAAAATTACTGGTATTTTACATATATTTTAATTATAGTGATACACTAAAATCAGATCTCGATACCTAAACTCTCGCTTGGATCAAGATTCAACAACAAGCCTTAGAGATCAAGCCCGATAAGTTCACAAAACACCCTAATATCTACTCTCGCTGATTAGGGATGCAAAGCTTATTCATAACAGATTTAGAAACATATCTCATTGTTAACGGACAAGTTAAACTTGATTCACACAATAAGTGATCGGTTTAATGAAAACTGTAAAAGCAGTTTGGAATAAAGACAATCGATAGATACACTTATATATGCTTAGCTCGCGGTTTCAACATCCTACAACCTTATAATAACTAACTGACTACTCAGCCATAACACATGAACATAAAGACATAGAATCTGAATAACAGTGCATGCGATTAATAATAGAAATAAGAGGGTTCAGGGTGATCTTCTCTAAGGAGAGATGAAGTCGTCTCCCTTACAAGTCGCAGTTCGCTTAGTACCAAGTTCTCTGTAGGTTTCTTGCGTAAAACTAATCCCCCAGTAAGAGAAAGGAAAAAGAGAATTTATAGGGGAGCCACAAGCGGCTAGTATGAAAAGATAAGGGAAACTAGGGCAAATCCCGAAATAGTTTGTTGGTTTCCTTAAATATCAGGAACAGTCTATCGGTTTCTCTGCACACTCGGAACAGCCTGTAAGGTTGTTCCGCTCGTGAAAAAATTCAATTCGGGTTCTTTCTTAACTCTTTTCCTCCAGATGATCTTACTTCCCTCATGTGCAACTCTAGACCTGAAATGACTCAAAAAGGACTAAAACGACTTGATAAAAAAATATTTGAAATTATTACTAAGAAAGTGTATGTTCAATGTGTTAAAACCCAGCATATCAAATAGATCCGAACCGACTCAGACCCAAGAGGAACCGATCCGGACCCGAGAGGAATCGCTCCGGACCCGAGAGGAACCGACCCAAACCCAAACCGAAAATTTTCAAGTACCTAGTTCGGTCCTAATGTTTAATACCCGAAGGCCCCGGACCCAAAAGGAGCCGTTCTGACACCGAACCAAAGACTCGAAAGGAACCGGTCCAAATCCGACCCAATGACCCGAAAGCCTATGCCTAGTTAGGTTTTTTTCCCAAAAAATCAAAAAAAAAAAGTTAAATAGGAGAGCTAACTAATGAGTTACATGAGAACAAAATCATTTGAATTAAATGAATTATTTTTCTCAGTTAATTACCACGTAATACAGTTTAATTACATCATGATATAATAAAACCTCACCTAATAAACATGTGACATACAATTTATCTTTGGTAATGTTTGACTAGTGGAAACTAGGTCAATGTATGTTAAAATCATATTTTGAAAGTTCATGTATTGAATTAAAATTTTGTATTAGTTGATGTATGTATTCGCAGATGTGAAGTGTTTATATTGATCGGGATCGTTGGCCATGTCGATGTAGGAATTGACAGATTTCCTATTACCGAGTTAACGATAACTCATATTTTGTAACGTTTGACTAACAAAAATTAGGCGACGTGTTTATGTACTGATCGGGACCGTTGGTCCTTGTTGACGTAGGAATTGGCCGATTTCCCCATAATCATAAACATAAAATAATGCTTAAGATAAAGAATAGGGATAGAAAGTGGGGTTTCAATATAAAGCTCACGAGTCTTAATCTTCTCCCCAAAAACCCGTTACTACTATGTTTGTAAAGTATCAAAGCTGTAAAAGTCTCCAAGGTCTCTCTTTGCATAAAACACTGGCAAAGATAATATAAACTAGGTAAAACTCGTCCATGGGAAATCTTGTAATTTTCGTGACTTGGGCTTCAAGTCAGGTACTTTGGTAATTTGGATACTGCACGCCGACCCTTGATCGACAGCATGTGTGCATCTTCGATCGACGCAATGCTCTGTCTCGACTCGTACTTTACTGAATTTGAACAGCTACAGGGTTCCTCTCTCTCTAAGCTCCAAAAAGTCTCATAATCTCTACAATGCTCTAAAATGCACATGGACCTGTGATGTGGGATTTATTTTCACTTTCAATTAACCCTATATTCCCACTTTACTCTCTCAATTAAGAGGTTCAGTGTAGTACTTAGGGATCGAATCCACAGAGACTCTAAGATTGCACAATAGACTTATTGTTTTCGAATGAAAGCTAGATGAATTATTGCAACAACAACAAAGGCGATTTTAAGATTGATTTGGTTTATAAGGATTTAAATTTAGAGATTAGACTTAGGAGAAATTCTAAGTAGACTTAGATAATGCAAACTAATAGATTGTTAGGGTTTTACTAAGCATCATTCTGATTTCAAACCTCAGGGCTTAGGAGATCACTCTCGCGCATCTCGACTGAGCGTCGATCAATGGCAGTAATACGGCATCGATTGATGCTCATTCTAAACAGTATTGGTTTTGCGATTTAATTAATTCTCCAAACTTCTAGTTCAACTCTCGTGTGTTACTAGTTATTTAGATTGTTTAAGATAGATTCCAAGTTATAACCAGGCTCTCGCTTGCGCTATAGAACCCTAATTTCTAAGATTGAGGTGATCAATTTCAACTTAGAATTAAGAGCAACTTAAAAAAAGAACCAAGAAGATTACTTTAACAATTTCTATAAAATCAGCAATACATTACTACCATTGAATAACCCTAAATCTAATAGAGAACTACTTAGACATAGCAATAAAGAACATGAATAAATTATGAATAAATTGCATAGAATAAATTGAGTAAAAAGATAAGGAGTTTAAGATCTTCTCTGTAATGATGATCTGATCTTTCTCTCCAATAGAAGTATCAATGTGTTCCAACTCTAAAATTTTGGTGCAACTTTTTGCGGCTACTCAACTTTTGCAGCCACATCCTATAAAGTTAATCACAAAGAACTTTATATACCATATCCTAGTATAGCAACCAAATCCATTCTATTAACAACTTAAGGAATACTAGTCTAACTTGCCCCTTTACTTATTTCATTTCTTTGCATAAAATAAAAGTGCGGGCTTTACCTTGGGAGTATCGATCAAAGGATTACATGGATTCTTCTGTGGCGTCCATTACCCTTGCGTACACTTCAGCGCGATCTTCTAATGCAAGAATGTCGCCATAAGGAGATGTGCTTGCTTTCTCTAGAGGTTTGTTCAAACATATGTCTGTTAATGAGCTTTCTGCTAGATCAGAGAGGTAATCGATATGATAGGTTTGACCGTCGTTCAGAGGTTGTTTTACAATATTTTCCATGTCGAGGACCATCGATATCTTCTTTATGTTGTGTCATATATGTCCTTCTCTGACATCAATGATCGCTCCGGTAGTGGCCAGGAAAGGTCTTCCTAAGATAATGGGATTTCGAGGTTCTCGCTCGTATTTAAGCACTATGAAATCTGCAGGGCTATCGCAGTTATGATACGTACGGGTACGTCCTCAAATACACCTTCCGAAATTCTAGTGGATCTATCAGCTAAAACGAGTGTGACCCTGGTAGATTGAAACTGTGTTTGCCCAAGAGCGACTGCGACGGAATAAGGCATCAGGTTGACGAGGCTAAATCGCAGAGGGATCTTTGAAATTTCTCATCGCTAATAGTGCGGAGGGATCTTTGAAATTTCTCATCGCTAAATCGCAGAGGGATCTTTGAAATTTCTCATCGCTAATAGTTCATTTTTGACTTTGATTTTCTTTCGTATCTGTTCACAGTGGTGCCGTAGTTGCTCATGAAATTGCTAGCGCTTTTCCTAAATCGTTGGTCTTTCAGGTTCATCACATCAGAGAACTCAACTTGTTTTTCGAAGTTGGAAGGGGCATCATTGTCCTCACCGTAGTGTTGTGATAAGGTATCTCCGTGCAGAAGGGTTGAAACTGATGCCAGAGTTTTTCTAAATTGGATCGAATGTTTCTCCTCTGCGAACAATGGTGGTTCCTCCCTTTCAGTGTCTCTTTTTCGAAATCTCTACCTAAAGCTATGTTTTCTATCAATCTTTTAGCGCTTGCAGGGCTTCGGGTGCCGAAGTTCCTCTTGCTGGCTGTATCAAGGATGGTTTGATAGTCTAGGCTTAGTCCTCTATAAAAAGTTTTGATGAGTTTGGGTTCTACAAATCCATGGTGTGGATACGAAAGTTGGTAACTTTTGAACCTTGTCAAGGAATTTTTAAAGGATTCGCGGCTACCTTGAACAAAATGTTAGAAATGTGATAATATGAGGAGAATAGAAGAGAATGATTGATTTTAGTGAGATTTGTGTTGAAGAACAATGAAGAACATAGTAAGAACAAGAGAGTTTGATTCTGGACAATATAGAGAGAGAGAGGAGAGAGAGTGACGAAAATGAGAGATTAGAGAGAGAAGAGAGATTATTCTCCTTGCTTGCATTCATTCTGAGATGTTACATTATATAGACATACAAGAAACAAAAGGAAACAATAAAATAAGGACTCTGGACCACATGGATAGTGACAGGTCATGAACAGCTCTATTCCTTAAGAGAGACATGTGACTCTCTCCATTTGAATTCAAACTGATCAAACAAAGCTCCAAAGGTCTCCTTGCCCTCTTCTGGTCAGAGTACACGAAACCTATCCTTATCTTGCCTTCCAAGGCAAGTTAGGTCATGGTAGATAGCTTGTAGAGCAAGACTGTGCAGACTAACTTCCACCTCAAGTATCCAGAGAACTTCTTCTCATTGTCTCTTTTATATCTCTTTGGTTCTTCATCTCAATACTTCATCTATATTGCTTCCCTTTGGTTCTTCATCTTAATACTCCCCCTCAAGCTTGAACATAGAGATTGGTCAAGCTTGGAAACATGAAGAACTTCCCTCATTAAAACCTTAGTGTGCAAAACCCAGTGGGACAAAAACACACTAAGGAAAAAGAGTAGAAGCCTTCATGTTAGGAGAGTCAGTGAGAAGTGAGGTCTGTGAGTCCCAACTTAGAGTGGATGAACTCACAGACTTTGGTGCTTGCTGCCTTTGTGAAGATGTCAGCTAGCTGGTCTTCACTTCTTGTGTAACAAGGTAAGATGATTTGCTTCTCCACAGCTTGTCTAACCTTGTGGCAATCTACTTCAATGTGTTTGGTCCTTTCATGGAAGACTGAGTTGCTGGCAATGTGAATAGCAGCTTGATTGTCACAATGCATTGTGATTGGTGATTTAGTCTTGATCCCCAAGTCCCCAAGCAATCCATTGATCCATATCAACTCATTGGTGAGCTTTCTCATAGCCCTATACTCTGCCTCAGCACTTGAACATGACACAACCTTCTGCTTCTTGCTCTTCCAAGTCACCAAGTTTCCTCCAATGAATGTGCAATAACCAGTAGTTGATCTCCTATCAACCCTATCTCCTGCCCAATCAGCATCACAGTATCCCACAATTTCTGTACTTCCATTACACCCCATCCATACACCTTGACCAGGAGCCTTCCTTAAGTATCTCATGATCCTCTCAACCATGTTCCAATGGTGAACATTAGGCGTCTGCATGTGTTGACTGACTTGGTTCACTGCAAAGAAAATGTCTGGCCTTGTAATGGTTAGATAAATGAGTTTCCCAACCATTCTCCTATACTGCTTCACATCCTCATATGGTTTGTCCTCAAACTCCCCCTCTCTAAGTACTTTGTAGCCTTCTTCCAGAGCTGTTTTGGCTGGTCTTCCTCCAAGGTTTCCTGCCTCAGATAAAAGATCAAGTGTGTACTTCCTTTGGGACAAGAAGAGCCCCTCTTTAGAGCGACATACTTCAATCCCAAGGAAGTACTTGAGTTCACCTAAATCTTTAATATCAAAAACAGACTTTAGGAATACCTTGGTTTCTTTGATGCCTTCTTTGTCATTTCCTGTGATGATTATATCATCTACATAGATCAAGATGACTACAATTCCTCTTGGACCAGGGAGAGTAAACAAGGTGTGATCAGCTTCTGATTTCTTGAAGCCTCTTCCATTCAGTGTAGTACTCAGTTTGTGGTACCATGCTCTTGGAGATTGCTTCAGTCCATAGATTGCTTTCTTGAGTCTTAGGACATTTCCGGGTTTGACCAGCTTCTCTAAACCAGGAGGTGGGTGCATATAGACTTCATTTTCCAACTCTCTTTGAAGGAAAGCATTCTTGACATCCATTTTCCACAATTCCCATTCCAAATTTGTTTCAAGTGATAGTATGATCCGAATTGTATGCAGCTTGGCTACTGGTGCAAATGTATCAATATAATCCTCTCCATAAGTCTGAGTGAAACCTCTTGCAACTAGTCTTGTTTTGCACCTCTCCACCTTGCCATTTGGTAGAAACTTGATAGTGAACACCCACTTGCTTGACACAACTTTCTTTCCCTTTGGGAGTTCACTTTCATACCAAGTATCATTGATAATCATGGCATTGATCTCATCCCCAACTGATTTTCTCCACTCTTCAAGCTCCATTGCTTCTGCATATGATTTTGGTACATATGCTTCATCTAAGCCAACAGTGAAGGCTCGATGCTCAGGTGGGACTTGTGCAAAAGAGCACAATGCACTTATTGGATGAGCCACTGCTTCAGCATTGAAGTAAACTCTTGTGTTGATCCAGTTTGATGCCGGTTTCTTGATCCTAGTACTCCTTCTTAGAGGCTGAACCTGGTTGTCCTCTTCTACTTCCTGCTCTCCCTCATGAACCTGAGCAGTTTCAATTTCTTGTTCTTCAACACCATCATGATCATGAACTTCTAGTTCTTGTTCATTGCCCCCTTCAGGATCAGGATGAGTGACTTCTTCAGCTTCTTGTTCAGTTTCTTGAGAAGGTGTAGCTTCTCTGGTGGCCTCCTTTTCCTTGGATAAAGTGATTCCCAGACTCTCCATGATTATCCTCAGGTTATTAGCCTTGTCAGATGCCTGAGATAGATCCTTGAGCTCATCCCAATTCTTCTCAGCATAGAAACCTTTTCCTTCCATAAAATTTCACATCTCTGGATACAAAAACTCTTCTTGTTTCAGGATTGTAGCACTTGTATCCTTTCTGTGTAGATGAGTATCCAATGAACATACACTTCATGCTCTTTGCTTCTAGCTTGTTTCTTTGTTCTCCTGGTATCAACACAAAGCAGGTGCATCCAAACACTCTGAGGTGATGAATAGATGGTCTGGTTTTGTTCAACACTTCATAAGGAGAGACATCCTTGAGCACCTTGGTAGGGATCCGGTTGATGAGATAGCATGCTGTGACCACAGCATCACTCCAAAATCTTTTAGGAACATTGGCATGGAACATCATTGATCTAGCCACTTCCATGAGATGCCTATTCTTTCTCTCAGCCACTCCATTTTGCTGAGGAGTATAAGGACAGCTTGTTTGGTGGACTATGCCATGTTTTGCCAAATGATTCTTGAATGCATGACTTGTATACTCTCCTCCATTGTCTGACCTTAATACCTTCACATTAGCCTTAAAGTGGTTAGTGACATAAGATTGAAAGTTCATAAAAGCATCTAACACACGATCCTTAAAAGGAAGCAATGTAATCCAAGTATATTTAGATTTTTCATCTATAAAGGTGACAAAATACTTGTGATTATCCCTAGACAGACATGGAGAGGTCCAAACATCAGAATGAACTAAGTCAAAACATTTCTCATAGATAGTTACTGATGTTGGAAACACAGATTTGCAATGCTTTCCTAAGATGCATGCTTCACATTCCAAATGACTAAATGACATATCAGGCATCATGAGTCCTAATGCTCGTGAGTGTGGGTGACCTAGTCTAGCATGCCAAGTAGTGCTATCACATAGATTTGTACTGGTCATGCATAAAGGAGTAGAAGGAGAAGAGTAAGAAAGCTTAGTCTTTTGGAGATGGTATAAACCATCCTTGCTGTTGCCTTCTCCAATCACCTTCCATGTCTTAAGATCCTGAAACTCAACATCATTAGGCTTAAAAACCACCTGACAATTCAGGTCAACCGTGGCCTTTTTCACTGAGAGTAAGTTAGAAGCAAAGCCAGGCATATAGAAGGCAGTGGATTCTCTATCAAACAACTTAAGGTTCCCTATTCCTTCTATCTTCACCTTATCTCCATTTGCTATTGTAACATTCCCTAAGGCAGGCCTAATATCACTAATGAGATTCCTATCACTAATCATATGATGACTAGCTCCTGAATCTATTATGATTGGCTTAGAGATAAGGGGATGTGTACCAGACTTCTTTGAGGAGATAATGGCTTTGGCTGCTTTGATCAGTGGCTCTATATCACTCATTCTGATGGGACCATCATTGATTACAGCCTTGCTCCAATTTTCTCCTTCATTAGAATCACTGGTGAATGCTGAGTACATAGATGCGCCCTTAAGACCTGGTTGATCATCCACTTCAACTTTGAGTTTCATTCCACCAGACCTGAAATCAAACCAGCTTGGTTTAATGTTCTTCCTGACATGTCTTTTCTTGGTCTTCTTGTATCCAGGTAGCAACACCATCATGTGCTTTTCCTTGAAAGCTGGTTTCTGTTCCCTTGTAAAGAGAGTTTAAGACATTTGTTCTCTTTGAACTAGAGCACACACGCTGTCAAGGTTAGGAAATAGGCACCTCCAGATATTTGGTATGGGTTCGCGGGACTTCAGCTCTAGCCCAATAATGTTTCACTCGCTGTCCATTCACCATGAAATATTATGCTTTAGTATTAAATAGGACAATTGTTCCGTAAAGTGTAACTTTTTTGATGGTGAAGGGTCCGAACGAACGGGAACGTAGTTTTCCAGGAAATAGAGTTAATCGAGAGTTGTACAGGAGTACTTGATCGTTTGGTTCGAAATGCCGTTAAATAATTTTCTTGTTATGATAGGCTTTTGTTCTTTCCTTGTACAATTTCGAGTTCTCGTAAGCGCGATATCTGATTTCGTCGAGCTCATTTAGCTGGATTAATCTCTTTTATGCTGCGGATTTAGCATCAAAGTTTTTTTATGGCCAATTCGGTTTTATGCGCTAGCTCTACTGAGAGATGGCAGTATTTTCCATAGATTAAGTGGAATGGGGTAGTTCCTAATGGAGTTTTACACGTTGTTCGGTACGCCCAAAGTGCTCATCTAATTTCAAAGACCAATCTTTACGGGTTGATCCTACCGTCTTTTCCAGGATTTTTTTTATCTGATTGTTGGACACTTCTACTTGTCCGCTGGTCTGAGTATGATAAGGTGTGACTACTCGATGGTGGACTTCATGTTTCTTTAGCAGCTTTTCGAACACCTTGTTAATGAAGTGGGTACCTCCATCGCTGGTTACGATACGTGGAACTCCAAAAATGGGAAAATAATAATCTTGAAGAGTTTAACGACTACGGCAGCATCATTCTTTTGAGTGTTATTGCTTCTACCCATTTAGAGACATAGTCTACAGCGACAATTATGTATTTATTTCTGGGCGAAGAAAGAAAAGGACCCATGAAATCGATGCCCTAGCAATCAAATACTTTAACTTCGAGTATTAAATTTTGTTCCATCTCGTTTCTCTTGCTAATGTTTCCTCTTCTTTGGCAGGGATCGCATTTTGCTACATAGGCTTGCGCATCTCGAAACATATTCAGACACCAAAAGCCTGCTTGTAGGATTTTTGACATTGTCTTAAAACTAGCGAAATGTCCGGCTTGTAATCGGATCTGTGACAATGGTATAAAACTTCTGGAGTTTCGCTTTCGGCAACACATCGTCGATATATGCCATCAGAACAATGTTTGTAAAGATAAAGTTAACCCAGTGATATCTTTGGATTTCTCTCAAGAATTTCTTTTTATGATATCTTGTGAGAGGTACGGGTTCTACTTCGGCTGCAATATAGTTTACTATATCTGCATACCAAGGTCTATCGATGGTGTTTAGTGCACATACCTCCCGACTCGAACTTCCATTTTCAGAGAGTCAACATATAGGGTCAAAGGATTACAACTGACGTTGATAGCTAGTGAAATAATTACTTCATTTTCCTTTTCAAATGCATCGCCGATCGACGGGGAATGGAAAAGATCGATCGATGCTTTATAGCTACAATCGTTCGATGGTATTAGTGCCTCGTCGAGCAATTCTTCTTCATGCGCCGAACTAACACTACCGACGAAAGTTGATTCGGCTGAGTTGACATTTTATGTGGGTAAGAAATCATCTATAGGAATGTCATCGTCTACTCTAATTTGTGATAAGTGATCTGCGACTCCATTTTCTACTTGTTTCTTTGGGACAACATTAACTGGGCTGACCCAGTTGCTATATGATATCGGATAAATGATGCTTGCTTCTAAAAATTTCATGATTTCCTTCTTAACTACTTCCTTCAGATTAGGGTTCAGTCTTCTCTGATGTTCGATGGAAGATTCGGATTCATCATCAAGGTGTACCCTATGCATTCATAAAGGGCGGGAAATTCCCGGGATTTCATCTAACGGATAACCTAGAGCCTTGCGGTGCTTCCGAATGTTTATTCAGAAACAGTGCTTGTTCTCCGCTACTTAAGTTTGCATTTATGATTACATGATAGGAATTTTCGTAAAGGAAAGCATATTTAAGACCGGCTGGAAGCGGTTTGAGCACAATTTTGGGTACTTTTTCTTTGCTCTAGTCGTCGGTCGCAGTACACTGTCGATCGATGGCGATATTAGGATATTGATCGACGGGGATTGATGGATCGAGTTTGTCAAGATCGACTTTGAAGATTTCTTCTGTGGCGTCCATTAACCTTGCGTACTCTTCAGCGCGATCTTCTAATACAAGAATGTCGCCATAAGGAGATGTTCTTGCTTTCTCTAGAGATTTGTTCTAACATATGTCTGTTAATGAGCTTTCTGCTAGATCGGAGAGGTAATCGATATGATAGGTTTGACCATCGATCAGAGGTTGTTTTACAATCTTTTCCATGTAAAAGACCATCGGTATCTTCCCTATGTTGAGGCATATACGTCCTTCTCTGACATCAATAATCGCTCCGGCAGTGGCCAGGAAAGGTCTTCCTAAGATAATGGGATTTCCAGGTTCTCGCTCGAATTTAAGCACTCTGAAATGTGCAGGGATAACGCAGTTATGAATACGTACGGGTATGTCCTCAAGTACACCTTCCGGAATTCTAGTGGATCTATCAGCTAAAACGAGTGTGACCCTGCTAGTTTCAAACTGTGTTAGCCCAAGAGTGACTGCGACGGAATAAGGCATCTAGTTAACACTATAGCCTAAATCGCAGAGGGATCTTTGAAATCTCTCATAGCTAATAGTGCAGTCCAAAACAAAATTACCGGGATCAAGGAATTTAATTGGAGTTTTCCCTTGAAAATTTTTGCTCATCTCTTCAGACACCATCATCATGCAGGGTTCCGATTAATGGAATCCTCGTGATGCTGCATCTTTTAAGTATTGCTTAATAGCAGGCGAGATGTGAATAACATCTCTTAGTGGCATCTCAATGTTTACTTTGTCAATCGCTTTCTTGTATATTGTTTTTTCTAGCCGTTTCTTCTTCTACTTAGCGTTCTTTGGCGGAAAAGGGGTTTTCACTTGATAGATCCTTGTCTTATCCATTTCGGCTGATTCTGGATCAGAGCGTCGATCAATTCTTTCTTCAGGACGACGATCGATTTTTGGTAAGGGTTGTCGATCGATATCCAGCACAGGGTGTCGATCGATGTCTCCCACGTGTATGTTATTTCCATTAGGTTCGATAATCGATTCTTCAAAGTCTTCATTTTGGTATAATGCCTCAATTTCGGGAAGGATTTCAGGATACTTTTCATAAATTTTGTGCGGGATGGGATGCGATTTTTATTTTTCATCTGTCAAGATTTTCTCAAATTCATCGATGGTGATGCTCTCTTTATCGCCAAGGGTGAGTTGTCGACCGCTTCGTAAAGCTACGACACTGCAATGGCTCTTAGGGTTGGTATCTGTTTTACGAGGTAAGAATTTGTCCTCTCTCCTGATGGACATAGCGTTGCTCGCCACTTGGTTGGCGATTATCTTAATGTGTTCGCTTCGAGTGTCAAATTTGTTTGTCATCTCCGAGTATATCAGGTCCAATTTTTCATTGAGGTCAGCAGCTATTGTACGGTTTCCAGTGAAGACTTGGTTCATTTTTGACTTTGAATTTCTTTCGTATCTGTTCACAGTGGTGTCGTAGTTGCTCGTGAAGTTGCTAGCGCTTTTCCTAAATCGTTGGTCGTCCAGGTTCATCACCTCAGAGAACTCAACTTGTTTTTTGAAGTTGGAAGGGGCAGCATTGTCCTCACCGTAGTGTTGTGATAAGGTATCTCCGTGCAGAATGGTTGCAACTGATGCCAGAGTTTTTCTAACTCGGATCGAATGTTTCTCCTCTGCGAACAATGGTGGTTCCTCCCTTCCAGTGTCTCTTTTTCCGGAAGCTCTACCTAAAGCTATGTTTTCTATCAATCTTTTAGCGCTTGCAGGGCTTCAGGTGCCGAAGTTCCCCTTGCTGGTTGTATCAAGGATGGTTTGATAGTCTAGGTTTAGTCCTCTATAGAAAGTGTTGATGAGTTGGGGTTCTAAAAATCCATGGTGTGTAAACGAAAATTGGTAGATTTTAAACCTTCTCCAGGAATTTTTAAAGGATTTGCGGCTACCTTGAACAAAAGTGGATATTTCCTTTCTTGCTTCCCAGTATCTCTCCTCGAGGAAGAAGTGGTCGATGAAGGCGCTTCTAATATATTCCCAATAAGTCAGGGATCCTGGTGGTAGCTGGCTCAGACACCTCTTGGCGTCACCTTCTAGGGAGAAAGGGAAAAGCTTGCAGCTATTGAAATCGTCGTTCACCATGTCTTCTAGCATCGCAATGTGATCGTTTGGGTGTTCAGTGGGAAAACCTTTGAACTGATTTTTCGCGCCATAATTAGGAATTCGATATCAAGTTTAGAGCCTCCAGCATGGTTATCGGATAATCGAATCGCAGACCTGTTGGAATAGGTTCTGCTGGGATTTAGGAATTCGAGAATTGGCAATTCATGTTTTACCTAATTCTTTGGAGATTTAGTGATTTGATTGGAGATTTCAGCACCCTGGTAATTAATTAGTTGGCTTGCTTCGTTGCTTTTATTGTTCATTGGTTCTATCAAGGCTACTTTCTTATTATCAGAATCAGTAAAGGCGTACTTACCTGCTTCCTGCTGATCGGTATCGATCGATGGCAATAGGAGGGTGTCGCTCGACAGCGGTGGACAAACGTCTATCGATTCCAGATAAGCTCCGTTGATTGATGGTTGTTGTCCAGAATCCATATTCTCTCCTTTAAGTACCTGTGTCATAAGGTTTTGCGAAAGAATAATTTAGCAAACAGTAAAGTAAACTCTAGAAAATATTCCAAACGAAATCTAATGGCAATAAGAAAGATTTCCCAGCAACGGCGCTGATATATGGTGTTTTTCACATCATTGTATATATGTTTTCATTTGATTCAGGACTCTAAACCGTGTTAGTCTAGTCCCTTGTGTTCTTTTTCAGGTCTGGAGTTGATAGAAGAGTAAAGAAAGGGCACATGAAGAAAAGATGTCCTTTTGGAGTAATCCTGCGGAGAACACTCAAGAAGAACAGTCCCGAGACTGTTCTCGAGCGGAACAGGCGGACGGGTGATCCCGATGACTGTTCCAGACGAATATGGATACTCCTATTTCGGGAATTAAATCCCTGTTGCCCTAATTTTCTTCTACCTATTGGCGCCTCCCTATAAAAAGACCTCCTCTATTTTTTCTATTTTCGGACACGAGTTTTGACAAGGAACCTAGACTTGTTTTGGTGATTTGCAATTGTAACGGAGAAGGCTCCATCTTTCCTAGAGAAGATCATCCTGAACCCTTCGTTTTTCTACTCTTATCTTATGCAGTTTATTTCAGATTTAATGTCTTTGTTTCACTGCATCATGATTGAGTAGTCATCTGGCTCGCCTAGGGTTTTAGGGTATTGATAAACGAGCCAACCATAGATAAGCATCATTCATTAGACTCTTCATTCATATTAATCTTATTGCTTGCATTAACTTGATCACTTAATGTTAGATCTGCTGTTCATCGCCTAGCTAACCACGCAGGAGATAACTTGACCTATATTGAATGAGCTTAATGTCTTTAATCAACGAAAGTAGATATTAGAGCATTAAGTGAACTAGATCGGACATGAACTCTAAAGCTTGCAGCCGCCTCTGATCCCAAGCGACATCTTAGGTGATCCGTCCGGCTCGCAAAGGATCCATCACCACGACAGTGGGTTGGATCAGCTGAGAGACCCGGTGTTCTAGATTGTGTAAACATGTGCTTGAATAATTGTTTGGCTAAACCCGCATTAAACCCTAGGTCGGCTTTCATATCAAATCGCATTTAAACATCTTTATTTACTTGTCATCTAAGTCACCTAAATCTTAAAACCATATTTTCTTCTTAGCTTGAATTTAAAACTCATAGAAATAAAGTGCAGACTGGTCCTCTGGATTTGAATCTAAAGTACTATAATTACAATTGTTAACTTGACAGTAGCAAGGATTCATTTTTAGTGTATCAAGTTTTGGCGCCGTTGCCGGGGACCAGATTTTTACCTCTATTTCTCGGTTTTATATCTAGTCTAAGATATCTAACTCATTTTTATTTTCTTGTTGCAGCTCATGATCCAGGTGTATGACCAGTAGACATACTCGGAGAAATACACAAGGACCATTACAGCAATTCAGTAACGAGGAACTAGCGAGATTAGAAAGACAGAACCGTCAACAAAGGCCTACGACCACCACAATGGCCGATCCATGCAATCAGGATGAACTTGCAGCTGCAATCGCATTAATGCAACAACAAATGACACAGATGCAAGCAACCATCCGAACGCAGCAAGCCGCTGCAGCGCAAGCAGCCCAGAACCAGCCGCAGCAAGAACAGCAGCGGGAAGAAGCTGTTCCAGTAGGGCAGAGAAACCGTCTCCACAACTTACCTGCTACACGCTCTGCCATCACACCTCCACCCTGCACTCGTCAAGACTTTGAGATCAAACCAGCTCTCATAAGCCTGGTACAGAGAAAGATCTTTAATGGGCTCCCTGCGGAAATCCCTATTGATCATATCGAGAACTTCGAGAAGATGTGCGGGTTCACAAAAGCGAATGGAGTGCCACCAGATTACATCAAGTGTACTTTGTTCCCTTTCTCTCTGGATGGGAAAGCTGCTCGCTGGCTTGATTCTCTACCAACCGGATCACTCACCACCTGGGAACAGGTCCGATCTGCCTTCCTCACCCACTTCTACACGAAGTCCAAGAGCGCATCCCTAAGGCACAAGATCACATCCTTTAAACAGCATGCTAATGAGCCATTCTGTGATGCCTGGGATAGATTCAACCTCTACCGTAGAGACTGCCCTAATCATGGTTTTGAGGATGACTACCTCCTTGGAGTGTTCTACGATGGAATGGGATGGGAAGCCAGGAACGCTTTGAACTCAGCCAGCAATGGAGATTTCATGACTCAATCAACCCCAGGTGCCTTCAAACTACTTGAGAATATGGCTTCAAGTTCTGCTGATAGCAACAAGGATAATGATCGGACTGAGAAGGTGAACAGTGTTGACCACAGCAGGATCGATGAGTTGACAGCTAAGATGGATCAGCTGCTTAAGAGCCATCAAAACCAGGTGTTCATCATGGAAGAAGCTACACCAGAAAAACTGGCAGCAGATGGTAAACAAGAAGCGGAACAGTCTGCTGAGGATATTAATGAAGTGAGCTATGTGAATGGGCAGGGATGGCAGTTCAAGAACTACAACCCGAACCACAATGTCAGGAACAATCCTCACCTGTTCAATAATCCTAAGGCAGATGGAGCGGCTGATAACCCCCAGAACAGCCAGAACCAGAATACTGGATATCAGAGGAACAACAACCAGAACTATCAGGGAAGGACCTTTGTTTTCAGCCAGCCGCAGAACAGCCAATTTCATGCCCAGAAGCAACCGACCAACCAGCAGTCTACTCCACTCGCACAGGCTGCTCCCAAAGATGAGATGAAGAGTCTTGCTATGATGATGCAGCAGCTGCTCCAAGGACAGCAAATGCAAGGCAAAGCACTGAATCATGTCACGACAGACATCAATGGAAGTATGAACCATATGTTTGATGACCTTAGTGCTAAGTACGATCAGGTTTCCAGTCACATGAGACAGATGGACATCCAGATTGCTCATACTGCCGAGAATGTGAAGAGACAGCAAGGAACACTCCCTGCGAGAACAGATAAAAATCCTAAGGAGTGTAATGCTGTCACACTAAGGAGTGGAAGGCCGCTTACTGACCCAGCACATAAGAAGTATACAGCCGCTGAGAAAGGGAAACAGAAGAAGTCGGAACAACCACCTGAAGCTGTGCCCACAGATGAAGAAAAGGAAGAACATCCTATTGAGACTGTTTCGACTGACGAAGAGCGACCTGCTGAAGTTGTTCCTCCTACTGCTAACCCTTCCCCCGCTCGTCAGTATGTTCCTAAGGTACCATACCCTGTTCCAGCCAAAGCTACTCGTAAGGATAAAGAGTGTAGTGCGGTGCTCCAGAATCGGAAGATCAAGAAACAGGGTGATCCAGGGAAATTTGTCCTCTCAATCCAGATTGGAAGAACAGTCTTCTCCTGTTCACTCGTTGATTTAGGATCAAGCATAAACCTGATGTCGTACTCTGTTGCTAGGCGTCTTGGGTACACAAATTTCAAACCTACCATGATGTCTTTAGTGTTTGCTGACCGCTCAGTGAAATCACCAGTTGGAATCCTTGAAGATCTGCAAGTCTTGGTTGGAAACACACTTGTCCCAGCTGATTTTGTTGTTCTGGAACTTGAGGAAGAGTCGAAGGCTCCCCTGATCCTGGGTAGACCGTTCCTATGCACTGTTGGAGCCATCATAGATGTTCGACAAGGGAAGATCGACCTCCATCTGGGTGATATTGTGATGACGTTTGAGATGAATCAGATGCTGAAGAAACCAATGTTGGATGGACAGACCTTCACTGTCCAGGAAGAGAGCGATCCTCTGGAACCACATGAAGGGATGATTGAGGAGATTCTAACAGTTGATCCTCTTGAGCTCGCCTTAATCAGAGCTGAAGCTGAGCAGATTTTAGAAAATATCGATGCTGATGCCTATGCCAAGCTTCTGGATTCAACTAGGAGTATGGAAAGGTTAGTGGCGAATCTAAGTCTAAGGGAGAACATCGAGACCAGCCATCCAGCCGGAACAACCTTGACTCAAAACCCGTCTGTTCCAGCATCTCAGACTGATGATTCCTGGAGCGAGCTGAAAGCTCCAAAGGTAGAACTCAAACCCCTTCCTAAAGGGCTCAGGTATGCGTTCCTTGGACCTAACTCTACATATCCTGTCATTGTGAACGCTGACCTGAAGAATGCTGAGACTGCTCTGCTTTTATGTGAATTGAGAAAATATCGTAAAGCATTAGGTTATTCTCTAGCTGACATACCTGGCATCTCACCTGATTTATGCATGCATAGAATACACCTAGAGGATGAATCGATGACTTCTGTGGAACATCAGAGGAGGTTAAACCCGAGTCTAAAAGATGTTGTAAAGAAAGAGATAATGAAACTTCTAGAGGCTGGTGTAATCTATCTGATTTCTGATAGTAAGTGGGTTAGCCTTGTTCATGTAGTACCTAAGAAAGGTGGGATCACTGTTATAACAAATGAAAAGAATGAATTGATCCCTACTAGAACAGTCACTGGTCATCGCATGTGCATTGATTTTCGTAAATTAAATGCAGCAACTCGCAAGGATCACTTCCCACTTCCTTTCATTGATCAAATGCTTGAAAGATTGGCTAACCACCCTTACTATTGCTTTTTAGATGGTTATTCAGGTTTCTTTCAGATTCCCATCCACCCCGACGATCAGGAGAAGACAACCTTCACATGCCCCTACGGAACATACGCTTACAGAAGGATGTCATTCGGTTTGTGCAATGCCCCAGCGACCTTCCAGCGCTGCATGATGTCGATTTTTACAGATCTAATCGAAGACATAATGGAGGTTTTCATGGACGATTTTAGCGCCTATGGAAACTCCTTTCATGTCTGTTTGTCAAACTTGTGCAGGGTACTGAAGCGATGCGAGGAAAAGAATCTTGTGCTGAACTGGGAGAAGTGTCACTTCATGGTCAGAGATGGGATTGTTCTAGGACATAAGATATCAGAAAAAGGCATCGAGGTTGACAAGGCAAAAATTGAGGTCATGATGAGTCTACAGCCGCCTACCACAGTAAAGGGAATTCAGAGCTTCTTGGGACATGCTGGTTTCTACAGGAGATTCATCCAGGATTTCTCTAAGATTGCTAGACCACTCACTCGGCTGCTCTGCAAAGAAGCCCAGTTCTCATTTGATAGCGATTGTCTAGCTGCGTTCCATGCGATCAAGGGGGCTCTAGTCAGTGCACCGGTTGTTTAACCTCCAGACTGGGATCTTCCTTTTGAGATCATGACAGACGCAAGTGATTTTGCAGTGGGAGCAGTTTTAGGACAGAGAAAAGACAAGAAACTGCACGTGATCTATTATGCGAGCAGAACAATGGATGAGGCTCAGTGTCGCTATGCAACTACAGAGAATGAGCTCCTGGCCATCGTCTATGCGTTTGAGAAGTTCAGATCCTACCTAGTGGGATCAAAGGTAATCGTGCACACTGACCATGCAGCTCTCAAGTACCTGCTCACGAAGAAGGATGCTAAACCACGGCTTTTGAGGTGGATTCTTTTGCTCCAAGAGTTTGACCTAGAGATAAGAGACAAGAAGGGGGTTGATAATGAAATAGCAGATCACCTTTCCAGGATGAAAGTGTCAGATGAGACAGTTCTTGATGAGGAACAACCGATGGAGTATGTCAACATGATTGGTCTAAGCACTGCCAGATGATGAATTCATAACAGTGATCCTGAAGCAGTATCCGAATCTTCCGTGGTTTGCTGAGATTGCTAACTTCCTGGCTGCTGAAAAGGAACCTCTCAAATTTACTGGGAATGAGAAGAGGAAATTTTTGAGAGAAGCAAGGCATTACTTTTGGGATGAGCCGTATTTGTATCATCAAGGTAAGGATGGGATCTTCAGGAGATGTGTTCCAGAGGCTGACATTCCAGGAATACTTCACCACTGTCACGGTTCCTCCTATGCTGGTCATTTTGCTACCTTCAAGACAATCTCCAAGATACTCCAAGCCGGTTTCTGGTGGCCCACTATGTTTAAGGATGCTCATGCATTTATATCACGATGCAACTCCTGCCAAAGGATGGGTAGTGTGAGCAAGAGAAACGAGATGCCTCAGAACTACATCTTGGAAGTGGAAGTGTTCGACTGTTGGGGAATCGATTTCATGGTACCCTTCCCAATTTCTCATAAGAATGAGTACATCTTGGTTGCTGTAGACTATGTCTCCAAATGGGTAGAAGCCGTTGCTAGTCCAACGAATGATGCAAAGGTCGTAACCAAGACGTTCACCTCCATCATCTTTCCAAGATTTGGAGTTCCTAGAGTGTTAATAAGCGATGGTGGATCACACTTCATCAACAAACTGTTCCAAGGATTGCTGAGCAAGAACGGGTGAAACACAAGGTTGCAACCGCCTACCATCCCCAGACAAGTGGTCAAGTGGAAGTCTCCAACAGAGAAATCAAGAACATCCTGCAGAAAACAGTTAATACTACCCGTAAGGACTGGTCTCTCAAGCTGGATGATGCTCTCTGGGCATATAGAACCGCCTATAAGACACCATTAGGGACCACTCCTTATCATCTGGTCTATGGCAAGGCGTGTCATCTACCTGTGGAACTAGAATACAAGGCGGCTTGGGCTGTTAAACTACTAAACTTCGACATTAAACCGGCCAAGGAGAGGCGAACCATGCAACTTCACGAGTTGGAGGAGATCAGGCATCTGGCCTATGAGAGTTCTAAGATCTACAAAGAGAAGACTAAGGCATTCCATGACAAACGGATCATTAGCAGGAGCTTTGCACCGAATGATCAAGTCTTGCTCTTTAACTCTCGAGTGAAGCTATTCACTGGAAAGCTTAAATCGAAATGGTCTGGACCTTTCACTATCAAGGAGGTTCGTCCCTATGGAGCTGTTGTGTTGCTGGACACAAGAGGTGGAGAATTTGTTGTTAATGGTCAGCGTCTCAAGCCCTATCTTGCTGACACACCAATCGCAGAAGGAGTAGAAATACCCTTAGGCGATCCTTCTCCAGCCTGATCGGCTCATCAAAGTCAAGCTAATGACGTTAACCAAGCGCTTGGTGGGAGGCAACCCACTGGTATGTATATAATTTCTCTTTTCCTATGTTTTTGTTTTGTTAAATTTTAATTTGTAGGTCATAAAAACAAGAAAAACTGAGTTACTTCGGCGGAACAATCAGGTGCATGTTCCACTCGACTGTTCCAGGTAAGTAATCAGAACCAAAAAAAAAAGAAAAAAAAGTGTGCTTTATGCTTTATTTATATTTGTGTGTTTTTGTTCCTCCTATTTCTATCACAACCAGGGATGGTGTGATCTAAGTCTGGGGGAGCATTTGTGTGCTTTGAGTTAGTCCTTGTTCTTGTGTCATTTTAATGTTTTATTGAGTCTTGCTTTAGGATCGAGTCAGTCTGAACTATTATGGGAATAATGAACTTATTGTGTGATGTTATTTTAACCACCTCGTGCTCTAACTTTCTTATTCAGTGACCTTAACAATGGCGAACGACCCATACATGGACCAGGAACACCCTGACATTTCTCATTAGACTCTCCAGAAGTTCTCTACTGATCAGGTTACACTGGGTAGACTTAACTCCACCTAACTTGGACCTAACTTTGACTTTTAATTCTTCTTGTCATGGGCATTAGATCAGGGAAACGAGACCTACACTCAGGACTTCTCATCCCTTTTCATCCCTCTTGTTGTTCCTGAGTGGCTAGCTCATCTTTAGCTAGTTCCCACCTTGCACCTTAACCTTTATTCCACCCACATGCACTTGTTTTTCCTTATGTTATATATGCAGATATGTTCAAAAGGTTGGAGAGGAAAGGATCGACACAACCTCTTACTCACCGATGCTAAATCATTCAGAAGAGGGGAAAGAACACGAAGAAGAGAAGATCAGTCAGACGTCTGATCCATGAATGGAGAACAGTCAGGCGCCTGATCCACTGATAAGAAGAACAAGTCAGAGAGTTGAGGTCAAAACCACCAGTGGCTTCCAAAACTAACTGTTACCCCCTTCTCTCGTCACTACTCAATCATTGTGCATAAAAAAAAAAAAAAAATCTCTAGTATTTTATTTCTTTGAGCGACGAGAAAGGGGATGAATATATATGATTATGCCACTGGGAAAGGTGTAGTGATCCAGTACCATAAATAGAGTAAGGAAGAGCGAGTGTTTATGAGAGGAGCAGTCAGATAAGGTGATCCAACTGGAGAACAGCCGGTTTGATCAGAGCAAAAGTGAGTAAGAGTTGTGGACATCAATGGATCCGTCCTCTCCTGCAGTTTTGTGCGATATCCTGCATCCACCTCAAAAATTGGTAACCCCTAAACACTCTAAGCTCCACCACTCAAACGCTGAAATAGCCTATTTTAACACCTAGCCCGTCTACCCTAAGTAGTGCCTGTGACAAGAAGCTCACGCTGATCTTAATGAATATAGGGAGTTTTGTCTCGATAGTGTTGCTTTTTCAGGTTTGAGATGTAGAGTATGGAGCCGATTTTTCGAACAGCAGTCAGGGGGTTTCAGTAAGTGTAAGAGGTCCTAGCTATCTTCTTGTATGGTTCAGAGATTCGTGGTAAGAGTATGGTTACTGATAATAAGCGAGTTCCCACACTTTCAAACCTTTCTCCCTGTTCTTGATACTTGCCTTGTTCGAGGACAAACAAGGATATAAGTCTGGGGGAATTGATATATGGTGTTTTTCACATCATTGTATATATGTTTTCATTCGATTCAGGACTCTAAACCGTGTTAGTCTAGTCCCTTGTGGTCTTTTTCAGGTCTGGAGTTGATAGAAGAGTAAAGAAAGGGCACATGAAGAAAAGATGTCCTTTTGGAGTAATCCTGCGGAGAACACTCAAGAAGAACAGTCCCGAGACTGTTCTCGAGCGGAACAGGCGGACGGGTGATCCCGATGACTGTTCCAGACGAATATGGATACTCCTATTTCGGGAATTAAAGCCATGTTGCCCTAATTTTCTTCTACCTATTGGCGCCTCCCTATAAAAAGACCTCCTCTATTTTTTCTATTTTCGGACGCGAGTTTTGACAAGGAACCTAGACTTGTTTTGGTGATTTGCAATTGTAAGGGAGAAGGCTCCATCTTTCCTAGAGAAGATCATCCTGAACCCTTCGTTTTTCTACTCTTATCTTATGCAGTTTATTTCAGATTTAATGTCTTTGTTTCACTGCATCATGATTGAGTAGTCATCTGGCTCGCCTAGGGTTTTAGGGTATTGATAAACGAGCCAAACATAGATAAGCATCATTCATTAGACTCTTCATTCATATTAATCTTATTGCTTGCATTAACTTGATCACTTAATGTTAGATCTGCTGTTCATCGCCTAGCTAACCACGCAGTAGATAACTTGACCTATATTGAATGAGCTTAATGTCTTTAATCAGCGAAAGTAGATATTAGAGCATTAAGTGAACTAGATCGGACATGAACTCTAAAGCTTGGAGCCGCCTCTGATCTCAAGCGACATCTTAGGTGATCCGTCCGGCTCGCAAAGGATCCATCACCACGACAGTGGGTTGGATCAGCTGAGAGATCTGATGTTCTAGATTGTGTAAACCTGTGCTTGAATAATTGTTTGGCTAAATCAATACCCGCATTAAACCCTAGGTCGGCTTTCATATCAAATCGCATTTAAACATCTTTATTTACTTGTCATCTAAGTCACCTAAATCTTAAAACCATATTTTCTTCTTAGCTTGAATTTAAAACTCATAGAAATAAAGTGTAGACTTGTCCTCTGGATTTGAATCTAAAGTACTATAATTACAACTGTTAACTTGACAGTAGAAAGGATTCATTTTTAGTGTATCAGGCGCCAAATTTGATGTGGGGTTTATTTTCACTTTCAAATTAACCCTATATCCCCACTTTACTCTGTCAATTAAGAGGTTCAGTGTAGTACTTAGGGGCCTAATCCATGGAGACTCTACAATTGCACAATAGACTTATTGTTTTTGAATTATTCTAGATGAATCATTGCAACAACAATAAAAGTGATTTTAAGATTGATTTGGTTTATAAGGATTTTAATTTAGAGATTAGACTTAGGGGAAATTCTTAAGTAGATTTAGATAATGCAAACTAATAGATTGCTTCGGTTTATTAAGCATCGTTCTGAATTCAAACCTCATGGTTTAGGAGATCACTCTTGCGCATCTTGACTGAGCGTCGATCGATGGCAGTAATACGGCATCGATCGATGCTCATTCTAAACAGTACTGGTTTTGCAGTTTAATTAATTCTCCATACTTCTAATTCAACTCTCGTTTGTTACTAGTTATTTCTATTGTTTAAGATAGATTCCAGGTTATAACCAGGCTCTCGTTTGTGCTATAGAACCCTAATTTCTAAGATTGAGGTGGTCAATTTCAACTTAACATTAAGAGCACCTTAAACAAAGAGCCAAGAAGATTACCCTAATAATTTTTATAAAATCAGCAATACATTACTACCATTGAATAAACCTAAATCTAATAGAGAACTACTCAGACATAGCAATAAAGAACATGAATAAATTTCATAGAATAAATTGAGTAAAAAGATAAGAAATTCAAGATATTCTCTATAATGATGATCAAATCTTTCTCTCCAATAGAAGTATCAATGTGTTCCAACTCTAAAACTCTGGTGTAAGTTTTTACGGCTACTCAGCTTCTGGTCCTAATGGCTTCTTAGGGCTTTTTCAGCTTAGGGTTTTACAAAGATAGAAATCCTAATAAATAGTCTAAATCTCGTCCAAGGATTTTTCTTGCAATTAATAAAACTTCTGGGTAAAACTTGTAATTTCTCAATTTTTCTGCCGACTTCACCGTCGATCGACGCACAGTGTGTGACGTCGATCGATGGTCCATTCATAAATCTGGGTCCAACTCTGAGTTTCTGCCGGGAAATCCTAATTGCTCTAAAATAGTACAAAAGCTTCAATTGTTTCCAATAAGTACCTAGACATGTAAATACTCTAAAACAATACCAAATGCACATAAAAGACTCTAAATATACTATATATATCATAGGTAAAATAGGGAAAAGAAAATCCATAGTATATCAACTTGAAAAACTATAAAATACATCCTAAACACACATAACAGACTTCAAATAGGGCCTAGAATATGGTTTAAAACAGGTAAATTTTAGGACCCATCACATATCCATGTATTCCTTCAAGTGTTTGATACAAACATTTGTATGTATTTGAACAGTTAGTCGTTTCAAACTCCTGAACCTTGGAGCACAAATGATCAGTATAGTTCACTAACTTACATGCGTCCCCTTGCCATATGGGCTATGCAATGGGCACCAACAAGAACCAGTAACAAACAAAAAAAATGGTCTGGAACCTGAACTAGAATCAGATCTTAGTTCCCTAATGAAACATGTGAGGTTTGGTCAAAGCCCATTAGACTTGTTCAATGTTGGGTCATCTTGCACAAGTTACACGCAGACAATCTATGGGCTTAATCGATGAAGGCCATTAGGTTGAAGGCTAATAGAATATATGTGTGTTAGGTAAAGTAAAAGACAGTTATTCTTCCTCGGGCACAAGATATCAAGCTTCAGAAAGAGATAAGTTGCACAAGAGAGACAGACATTAGTCTAAGCATAGAGAACATAGTTAAGATAATATTGTTCTAGCTTAAAGGCCTTGAGACTAATTGTTTCTTTTTGGTGTTCTTAAACCATCACATTTCTATAAGTCTTTATTGATATAGTGGAGTTTGGGAGTAATATATTCCCACGTGACGTACCTGTTAGAGGCGGGAACTCGTTAAAGTTGCTTTTGTTCATTAGCTACTCATTCAAGTAACAAGTTGGTTGCTTAGCTTGAGAATCATACGAGGCTGAAATCGTAAAAAAGTTGTATCAGAGCTCTCATGTTTAAGACATGTGATTAATCTAAGCTAAAAGGAAGGTTAGCATGTCCAACTCACGGAATGAAGAGGACAGGTTTAATGGAACATAGGACTTTTCACTGTGGAAGGATATGATGTTGGCACACTTTGGGGTACTGGGTTTGAAGAGTATTTTGGATGATGAGAAGCTGCTAAAGGATCCACCTACTGAAAAGGAAGAGCTTGAGGCAGCTATGAAAGATCCCCATAAAGGATTAGCAGGAATTGCAGAGACAATTCCAAGTATATATCCAGCCAAGTTCGAAAAATCTGAGAAGGCAAAGGACTTGGTAGTGTTGAACGTGGGTAATAAATTCCTATGTAAGATCACACACTGCAAAACAGCAGCATAATGTGGTCAACTTTAAACAAGTTGTACATGGAGACATCTTTGCCGAATAGAATCTACTTTCAGCTAAGGTTCTATACATTCAAGATGTTTGATTCCAAGAGCATCGCTATGAATTTAGATGATTTTCTAAACTGGTGGCAGACTTCAACAATCTACAAGTTGAAGTGTCTGAGGAGGTACAAGCCATCATGTTATTGAGTTCACTATCGTACCGGTATGATCAGTTTTAATAGACTCTAAACTATGTTAGAGATACTTTGAGTCTCAGCGAGGTTATTGGAGCTGCAAGGTCAAAGGAACGAGAACTGATTGAAAGTTGAAGGTGTTTAAGGTCCGAAAGGGAAGGATTGTATGTTGACATAGGTAAATAAGATAATAGGTCAAACTGTGGCAGTGGAAGGAATGGAAAGGGAAGATCGAAGAGCAGATTTGGTAGGTCAAAGTCGTGACCTAAGGGTAACAAGGGCTGCTTTATTTTTGGGAAGGAAGGGCACTCGAAAAGGGAGTGTCCTGATCGAATTTACAACAAACCAGAGAACTCAACCACCATTGCAGAGGAACCAAAACAGATTCTGGTGTTAACCGTGAGCACTCATGACACGCAGGAAGAGTGGGTCATGGATTCTGGTTGCTCTTTTCACATAACTCCAGACAAGGAGTTTATGTTTGATCTAGAAGAGTTCAAAGGATGCAAGATGCTGATGGCAAACAATACGCACAACAATATCCAAGGAATTGGGAAGACAAGTATAAAAAAACTTGATGGCTCAGTTGTAGTCCTCACGGGTGTAATATACATGCTAGGAACGAGCCAGAACCTAAGCCCATATGGAAGACTTCATATTGCAGGTATGAATGGAAGGACTTCATGGTTCACTTCTACAAGGATGATAAAAATTTAATCTCTTGAAAATATAATCAAGTCTTTTATTATCTACAAGGATTCGTGTTGAAGGGCGAGCCAAACTTGTCAAAAGAAAATGTGATCGGAAAAGTCTGTGGCACTCAAGACTTGGACACATGAATCGGAAGAGTAGGAAAGTTTTAGCCAAGGAGGGATATGTGCCTGAGAAAGACGTTGATGAGTTGACTTTTTTGCGAAGACTGTGTGCTAGGGAAGTCCCATAAACAAAGCTTCTGAGTTGCAAAACATGTTACAAAAGGAATCCTAAACTATGTGCATTCAGACATGTGGGGTTCACAATCAACGCCAGACAGTTTGGGAGACTGCAAGTACTTCATCACCTTCATTAAGAAAATATGGCTATATTTTCTAAAGAATAAGAGTGATGCATTTGCTACGTTCAAGGAATTGAAGGTTGTTGTTGAGACTCAGACAAAGAGAAAGATCAAGTGTTTGAGGACAGACAATGGTCTGGAATTTTTCAATAGGGAGTTTATGGTTATTGCAAGGATGAAGGCATCAAACTTCATAGAAAATGTACCTACACTCCACTGCAAAATGGAATGTCAAAGAGGATGAATCGAACTATAATGGACAAGGTCAGGTGTATGCTTGTTGAGACAAGGTTGGATCAAAGTTTTTGGGCTAAAGCTGCGTCAACGGTTGTCTACCTGATTAACAGGTGTCCGAATTCAACACTTAACTACAAGTTATCTGAACAGGTTTGGTCAGGTTCAAAATCGGATATGAAGCATCTAAGGCGGTTTGGATGTTCAGTGTTTGTTCATGTCACTGAGGAAAGACCGAACCCGGAGCTATAAAGTGTGTATTCATGGGGTACCCATTTGGCAAAGTGATATAGGGTCTGGATACCTGAGGAAGGGAGGTGCAAAACAAGAAGGGATATTGTGTTCAATGAGAATGAAACCTACAAAGACACATTGAACAAAGGAGTTGAACAAGTTGAATCAGTACCTCAACGATTAACCCGAAGTTTCCAGAACATATCCAGGTACCTTAGGCCAATCACCTAAGTACACATATCCTATTAGGTACAATTCGAGGCTATCCAGCCCGACTGAGTAATACCCAATAGTTAGTTCATCCGGACAAGGATTAATATTATATGGAACTCGTATTTAAAGAAACATTCTTTAATACATTATATAATATTCTTTCAAAATCATCTTACAAAATCTTATAAATTAACCTCGAGGCTTTTAGTCAACAAACTTTATACATAAGATATATCAAAACTACTTTGCAACAGCCTCAACACCAGGTTCGAAAACCTCATCACCCATGTGAAGAAGTTGGAGAATCAAGTTATGCAAACAAGCGAAACCATTACGAGGCATGAGAGCTTTATTTAAGGAGAAAATAGAGTCTGGACAAAAGCACCACGCCAATGCATTGATTGATGATGATTTTTGGCAGGAAGTTAAGAGAGAGAGGCTCCAAGAAAGCAATTTTTGTGTGGAAAGTTCCAGGTCACTCGGCAGTTCTCATTCTTGTCAATCGACACCAAGCAATGAGCATCGATCGATAGTGAATCCTGCAGTATCAGTGACTTCGTGTGAATCAACTAACGTCGAATGACACAGACATCAGAGTGCCAACCGACAGAGTGATATATGTATCGGTCGATAGTGCGACCTTAGCATCGATCGACAGATGAGGAAACCAGTTCGACTGCCAAACATCAATGAAAGCTTGATTGTGCGTCCGACCATGAAAGTTTCAGAACAAAATACAAACACATCTGCAGCTATGGATCTCGATATAGAAGATGATGGACACTCCAAGAGGAAGCAAAAGATTCCCAAACATCAACGCAGAGAAGCCAATGAAAAGGAGATGAATAACTTTGCTAAAATAGTTTTAAAAATTCCTCTAGATATCTCATTTGATGAAGCTTATTATACTCACAGATTGTGGGTGTTTTTCAGAGAAAGAAGAGAGACAGATCATGATATAGAAATCATGTTCAATCATCTCAGAGAAGATGAAGCAAATGACTTGTTTGAAGAAGAAACGTGATCTTGGAAAGTTCGTGATCCCATGCTTCATCAAAGGCCACGAATATCCCAAAGCCCTTTGTGATACTAGATCATCAGTGAGCATTATGCCAAAATCTACGGCAGAGGAGCTGAACGTGAGAGTGGAACCCTCCAATGATTCTTTCACGTTTCAAGACTGCTCAAGAGTGAACTTAAGAGGGATGGTAAAATATGTTACAGTACATATTAACAACACCCTAGTACCAGTAGACTTCCACGTGATGGAAATCAGGATAGACTAGAACTCTTTGATACTACTTGCGAGAGCATTCATGGCCATTGTGGGAGCTATCTGCGATAGAAAGCTAAACATGTTGTATCTATCTCTAATTAATCATAATATTTTTTATGAACCTATTAAGAATAAGAACAAAGCTACTCTGATTGAATTGTCTAATGATGCAAGCTTGTAGTCACATGCTTTTGCAATTATGAGTTCAATGAGGAGTCGGAAGAGGGCGCATCGATCGATACCCAGCCCGGACAATCGATTGACGAGCTTTCAATTCAACAATATATTGACGCCCACGCCTTATTATCGATCGACATCCACCCTTCAGAACTGATCAACACCTACACCAGATCTCGATTACAACCCATCCTACCTCGAGTACGACGAAGATTACAGAGAAGAAGATATAATCGAACACCGAGGTACTGCTATGTGAGAGGCTGGTGTTTTTCATGTTTCCCATGAACTCGGGAAATCGACGTTGATCGATGGTAACCAATCACCATCGATCGATACTGGTACTAACTTAGATTCTGAACTAGATTCATCTGCCGAACGCAAGAGGGAATATGGTTATCTACAACCAGATGAGTTCGGTATTATGAGAGATCCAGACGGTCACACAAGAGCTATGGATGGCCGATTTCTGCATGTCATGAGGGAAGATGTAGCAGATATACTTGCGATGGCCGATGAAGCTAGGAACCTTTTCGGCCAATAGTCTGATTATCGAGCATCGATCGACGGTCACCATACACCATCGATCGACACCCATCAGGCATACCGTGGATACGGTGAAGCTTACGAAGCATACGATGCAGATTACAGAGAGGAAGAGCTGATTGAGTATCGCGGCCTAGCAATGGAAAACGCTGGCTGGGTAACAAACGCGAAAGTCGATAATCAAGCACCAATCGACTGCATCTCAGTCCCTTCAAAAAATATCTGACGCAAGCCAAAACAAGAACTTAGAGCATAAGATACGAATGTTGGTTATCTTAGACCAGATGAGTTTGTAATTTTTAGAGACACAGAAGGATGTGCACAAGCTCTTTATGGGAAAATTCTAAACATACATAAGGAGGATGTAGCAGATGCCCTTGTTATGGCTACTGGATCAGGAAATTTATTTGGACAACAGCCATCGATCGACGCACAAGTACAAGCATCGATCGACAGCGAGGAACAGAAGAACGTGCTGATCCATAATGATCCATACACTCCCAAACATCCAAAATTGATCGATGACAGCCATCACGCATCGATCGTTACCACCTTCCTAGGAGCAAACTAGTTTTGTACCTCTAATCCTTTTGGTTCAGGAAGCCCACGATCGATCCATTGGATAACCCCATTACTGATTGACGTTCATATAGAGCATGGACAGAGAGCTTATGATGCTGAAGGCAAAAGAATTTTCCATTGGGAAAAGAAAGATGAGTATGGCGTCTACAGATATGAGAATGGTAATGAACGAGCTATAGACGGTAGAGTCGTGAATGTGCAAGAAGCAGACATCGTACCAGTTCTAGAGAGAGCTACTATGTTTGAGCAGAGATACATATGTTTACAAGAACATGCAGAAACGATCGCCATGTCTATGACGAAGCAAAATACATAAAGCAGAGCATAGATTGATGATATTGTGCAAGAGATCTACAAAGCTCAAGAGATGTCACTGGATGATTTCTACAAAAGGCTTGATGATGTCTACTATCCTATAGACAAGTGCCTCAACGGTTTGACTACACGCATCGATGAGATGAAGCAAGATTTGGATATTGTTCTAAGACAACATGCGATTGGAGCAGATAGAGTGACATCGATCGGCGGCAACATAAGGCCATCAATCGATGCCAAACTCGACAGACAGAAGCCCACAGCAAAAACATTAATGGAAGATAGGTTCGATGAGATTGCTTTTTCTCAGAGCCTGATGAAGAAAGATATTTCTCAGCAATTGGAGAATATATCAGAGACTATAGCTGCCAGACTTAAAATGCTACAGCGCAATATTGAGAATCTACAAAGAAGAATGCATTCAGTGGAGGTTGCTAAGGAGACCATAAAGAATGAGAAAGCCAGAGGAGATGAAGCAATGAGACACTTTGTTGGTACATTGTTTCAGAAGAGCAAAGAAGATGTAGACACTTATTTTCCAAGCGTAGATCCACCTCCATTCTAGTTAGAAAGTTCAAACATCAAGCTTAAGACTATAACCAAGCGCTGAGCGGGAGGCAACCCACTGTTCAATAAGTTTTTATTTAGTTTTTACTTACACTATTATTTATTTCGAGTTTTACTTTATTTTTCCAGATTTTTTAAGTCTACCATCGATCGACACCATAGAGGCACCATCAGTCGACAATGGATCACGACAATTGATTGACACCCTCATACAAAGGGAGGTATCGATTTTTATACTTAAACTATTTCCTTATGATTTAATTTTTCATAACCAATCCAGGGGGATTATACTGGGGACAGTGTAATTTAAGTCTAGGGAGGTTCACTAATGCTATTTATTTATTTATGAGTTTTATTTCTCTCTCTCTATATATATATATATATATATATTTATAATTTTTTCAAAACGTTTTATTGATTCAAAAAAGGGACTATGATCAATATTTATTATTGACTAAACACAATTTAGCACCATTCTTAGAAGGTTGTTTGCAGAGATTACTAGAGGTACCAAAGTGGATCATCATGCCGCTATATCACACTTGCTTAGAAAGTTGAAGGAACCGAAGCTGATTTCCATCACTAATCTTGACATTAATTGCTTGCTTTGGTATTTGGTATTCACTGGATCGGATTCTTTATGCAAGTTTGAAAGGTAAAAGTATTGTGTGTCTGATTAGCCTCTTTCTCCCCTTCAGATTCAAAAAGCAGTCGAACAGGATTTGGTGGCTATAACCATTAAAGCTTGATTCATATGATTCTAGAAAGAGATAAAGGTCAAGAAGAAGTCAACAGGATCTGGTGGCTAAAACCATTAGGGCTTGATTCATGGAAGACTGTCCAAATATGTTAGTCATATAAAAAAATGATACCCTCAAAAGAAGGGAACATTGACTCAGAGAAGTGAGAAGAGAGAGAGGAAAGGGATCAGAGAAGACTACCTATGTGCTCAGATACTTGCAGGGGTAAGAGTTTATATGTCCTTTGATTGATATTCTCAGGGTAAAGCCTGCACTTTTATTTTATGAAAAGAAATGAAATCAGTTGAGGGGTGAGTCAGACTAGTATTCGTTAAGTTGTTTGTAGAATGAATTTGGTTGTTATACTAGGATAGGGTATATAAAATTTCTCTGTGATTGACTTAATAAGATGTGGTTGCAACAAAGTAGGGTGACAATTATACTTAGACATTATGTGAGTCTTTGTCTTTCAAAACCTCTTTCACAGGCTTGTTTGCTTGAGGACAAGCAAAAGGTTAAGTTTGGGGAAGCTGATATAGCATATTTATTACCAGTTATAAGCTTTATTTTTGGGTTCTATATGTCTAGGCTATGTTTTAAGGTCTTTAGAGAATCTTTATCCATGGTTCTTAAAAGGGGTTCGTGCACTGTTCGCGGGCCCAACTGACACATGGGGCCCGTGAACAGTGCAAGAACCATCTCCTAAAATCTCTAATTAAGAACCTTCTTTTGATGGTTTCTTACACTGTTCGCGGGCCCCACTGACACGTGGCGGTCCATGATTGGTTCGTTTTTAATCAGCAAAAAAAAAATTAAGAACCCCAAATGGGTTTCTTAGGGATAATGATGCCCTTACAGGTCCAACTACGTTTTGGAGATATATGGAGATACCTAGAGCTTTTGGAACATTTAGAGGAGAAGAATTCGTAGATGATCAATTAGAGAGGTGAAGTACAAGATAGTCATCGAGACAACCTTGTCATCGACCGATGTTACAAGACCAAGATCGATCGATGTTTCAGACTTGCCATTGATTGATAGCCAATTCATGACAGCCGATCTCAAGCCCAAGTTAGAGACAAATGACGAAGATACCCTGGATGAGTTTTGACCTAGATTTTAGGGTTTTATATTTATGCTTTATGCATTACACAGAGAAAAAAGTGTGGGAGAGAGAGAAGAGAAAAGAGAGTTTAGTTTTCTATTATAGCTTTAAGGTTTCTAGTGGAGAAGATTCATAACTCCTTAGGGAGATTTGTATCCGAACCCTAGTATTTTATTTATGCATTACATTCAGACTTTCTCTTACTTTAATTATTTTGAGTTGTTATCAACTAGATTTAGGGTTGAATGATGGCAATCATGGATTAGCCCAAAAGTAGGATTTCTAGGTTAAGTTAATATCCATCAATTGAGTTGTGTTTAATGCTTGCATTCTAGAGTAGCTAACTAAGATCTCGAAAGTAGGACATGGATGACTACGAGAGTAGGTTTTGTGCCAAAATAGACTCCATTGAACAAGGTTGTTAGGCGCATGCGAGAGGTGGTCTAATTAGCTTGGTAACAAATTTCGGTCACATTTCCTTCTAATTTCACCATCGATCGACATCAGGCCTTAGCCGTCGATAGATGGTCTTTCCTTTTGCTGACATACGAGAGTTGGAGTTAGAAGGGTCAGAATAGTTAATAATTAGTTATAGAATATTTAAATTTCCGTGTTTCGTATTCCCTATAATTCATTAAGCTTGAAACCCTAGGTCTAGCATATTAAAATTTGTGTTTAGTTAGTCTAATAACATATTTCCAAATTTGCATTGTTATCACATTTCCATATTTCATCTATACTTCCTGATAAAGAATATTTCCTTAAATTGATTAATTGCTACTGATATATATATATATATATATATATATATATATATATACCTAGCTTAGTCTTTAGAAATAAGAAATCTATTGTGTGTCATTGCTCTCTGTGGATTTGATCCTTAAGTATTACACTTGATCTCTCTTGGGAAGAGTTTTATTTGTGTGTTAAGATTAGGGTTAATTTGATAGCTAATTGCTTAGGATATTCATACCCTGCTAGAACAATAAACACACCATGTCAATGAACCAAGATCATATGTTGAGGCAATGAGGAGCAGAAACAGAAAGTTGTGGAAACAGACTACATATGAAGAGATGAATTCTCATAAGAAGAATATGACTTGGGATTTGATCGACAAACCAGACAAGCATAAGCTGGTTGGGTGCAAGTGGACTTTTAAGATAAAACCAGGTATACCAGGATTGAGGATAAGAGGTACAAGGGAAGACTGGTTGCAAAAAGGTATCCACAGACTAAGGGAATTGACTGCCATGAGATATTCTCTCCAGTAGTGAAACACGCCTCCATCAGATTCATGCAATCAGTTGTCGTGAACCTGGATTTTGAATTGGAACAGATGGACGTTAAGATTGTTTTTCTACATGGAATTCTAGAAGAAAGGATCTTAATGACTCAGCCAGAGGGGTTCAGATGAAAACAAGGTTTGTCTATTGAGAAAGTAACTTTATGGACTAAAGCAATCTCTAAGAAGGTTGAATCAACGGTTTGATACCTTCATGAAAAATCATTTGTTTGATAGAAGCACCAAGGATCCATGTGTGTACGTCAGGGATGCACAAACAGATTGAGATGTCTACTTATTTCTCTATGTCGATGACATGCTCATTGCATCAAGGAATAAGAAGGTGATTAGGGAACTCAAAGATAGGCCGAATGGGGAATTCGAAATGAAGGGATAGAGAGAAAGGATATGGTACATGCTTCGAGAATCTTAAGAATTGATATTTGAAGGGACAAAGAGAAAGGCACATTGATATTGTCACAAGATACCAACATTGAGAAGGTATTGAAAACATTTGGGATTCTGGATGCACGTTCGGTGATCATGCACTTCAACTTGAGATGTTTGACTGAGAAATAAGGGAAGCTCAAAGCACCATATATGGAAAATATTTCATACGCGAGGGATGTGGGGAGCTTAATGTATGAAACGGTCGGCTCAAGGCCAGACCTTGGCTTCACAGTGGGGTTTATCAGTAGGTTCATGAGTAAACCCAGTAGAGAACATTGGGAGGCAGTTAACTGGGTGTTAAATTATCTAAAGGGAACATATAAGATCATCCTAACATTCAAGAAGCATACAAAGTTCATTATTGAAGGTTACTCAGATTCAGACTATGCAATTTAATTTGAAAGGCGAAGATCAGTTATAGGGTACATCTTCAAGGTTGGAGGGAACATGGTTTCATGGAAATGGTGTCTACAATATGTGGTTGCTCTTTCCTCCACATAAGCAGAGTACATGGCAATACAAGAGGCAGAAAAGGAAGGTGTGTGGTTAATGAGATTATGTGTAGAGTTAGATTTCTAGCAAGACAATTTTCACTTGCATTGTAATTCACAGAGTGCCATATCTCTAGCAAGAAACCCAGTTCATCACGAAAGGACAAATCACATTGAAAATAAATTCCACTTCATCAGGGAACTAATAGCAGATGGAGCTACAATTCTAAACAAGATCCAAACCACAGTTAATCCAGCAGATTTTCTCACTAAGACTGTACCTGGTCAGAAGTTCCAGCTATGATGCAAGCTTGTGAATCTTCATAGAGACAAGAACAGCCACACCAAGTAACTCCAGAGTACACAATAATACCTCACAAGATACATCACAGAGTCAAAGGATGAGTTACTCTAAGTGTTTGAAAAAGGACTACCTGGCAAAAGGGATGGATTCATGGTAACTCTCACGTGTTCAAGGTGGAGCATCTTTAACCTGAGAAGCAAAAAAATAAATAAGTTATTCACTATTAAGAAGGCTTTATCAAAGGGAAAAGTCGATTCAAGTTTAGACTTAGTTTGAAGATTTTTGTCAACGGCAGAGGAAAATGCACAGGCAGGATTTGGTTGAACAAGTTGTTCCGAATGTTTGTAATCATGAGGTTAAAGGGTATGAGACAACAATCATTAACACTTGGTCAAGAAGCATAAACACGCTAACACAGCAAGTATAAGCACGTGTGAGCTATACCTTAGTGGAATCGTCATGAAGTGTTTCAGTTGAACAAGCCCAGAAGCGGTAAGATCCGCTGGTTTCGTCTCACGACCACCGTTTTCAAGGTAATTGTCCGAGTCAACTTGGGTGGACATGGTCACCTCAAGTACGAAACTGAAAAACCAAAGCTTTAGCAACATCAACCATCATTGGTTGAGGTGGAGCTCCAGATCCATCACTGGAGCTCGTCATAAAGAACATGCATCAAGATCAGTGGACAAATCGATCAGTTACCTATACAGAACCAAGGCGATTTCAAGAGAAACAAGTCAAGGAATAAGTTCATAGTTACCTGAGGTTCAGCAGAGTGAACAGAGATGGTGTTCGACGAAATCATTCACCATAAGCAAAACGACGACTCATCAGAGATGAGAGATAGGAGATGAAGAGAGAAGGTAGTGACTTTCGCTGGTTCATCACAAATGAGAAGAGACATAGACCAGGAAGTGTCGGCACAGAAGCAAGGGTTATGGACTTAGGCCAAATAGGAGGAGTTTTATGAGTTTTGGTCAAAGCCCATCGGACATGTTCAATGTTGGGCTGGCTTGCACAAGTTACGCGCAGACAATCTATGGGCTTAGTCTACGAAGCACATTAGGTTGAAGGCTAATATAATATATGTGCATTGGGTGAAGTAAAAAATACATGGTTCTTCTTCTTCAGCCGCAAAAGATCAAGCTTCATAAAGAGACAAGTTGCACAAGAGAGACAGAGACATTAGTCTAAGCATAGAAAACATAGTTGCTGAAGATTAATCGTGGCTTCTTGGTGTTTAAAGGTGTTATTATAAATTAAAGGTGTTGAGATTAATTGTGGCTTCTTGGTGTTTTAAAACCATCACAGTTCTATAGGTGATTATTCTTGTAACTCTTTGTTGATCTAGTGGATTTTGAGAGCAAGAGTTCTCCCACTAGACGTACTGGTTAGAGGCCGGGAACTCGCTAAAGTTGTTTGTGTCCATTAGCTAATTGTTCAAGTAACAGGTTGGTCGCTTAGGTTGAAAATCATACGAAACTGAAATCATAACAAAGTGGTATCAGAGCTCCCAGGTTTAAGGTGTGTGATTTATCTAAGCTAAAAGGAAGGTCAGCATGTCCAACTCACGGATTGAAGTGACAGGTTTGATAGAACATGGGACTTATCACTATGGAAGGTTAGGAGGTTGGCACACTTCGGGGTACTGGGTTTCAAGAGTATTCTGGATGATTAGAAGCTGCTAAAAGATCCACCTACTGCAAAGGAAGAGCTTGAGGCAGCTAGGAAAGATCTGCAGAAGGAACAAGGAGGAATTGTAGAGAGTGTTCCGAGGATAAATCCAGCCAAGTTCGAGAAATATGATAAGGTAAAGTACTTGATAGTGTTGAACGTGGGTAATAAGTCCTACGTAAGATCACACACTGCGACAACAACATCAATGTGGTCAATGTTGAACAAGCTGTACATGGAGACATTTTAGCCGCACTGAATCTACTTTCAGCTAAGGTTCTATATATTCAAGATGTCTGATTCCAAGAGCATCGACGAGAATGTTGATGATTTTCTGCAACGGGTGATAGACCTCAACAATCTACAAGTAGAAGTGTTTGAGGAAGTACAAGTCTTACTGTTATTGAGTTCATTATCGCACTCGTATGATCAGTCGAAAGAGACTCTAAAATATGGTAACAAAACTTGATATCAGTTTCTCCAGGGTTTCTAGGCTTGTTAACCTACTAAATGAAGCATGAACAAAAGGCACATTTCCAACTTTGTTCGAGTATGCTTGCTTGAGAATGATGTCATAAATTCATTCTGCAGTTATAATGAAATTAATGACTACACACATTGTTTCCAAAATTTGTTTTGCTTTTCACAAGTCTGTGTTTTATTGTAAAAAGTTAACCCTATAATGCTTACAATGCAACAGATTTTACCCCTGATGTGAAAACGATTAAATTTAATTAGATACAGACCAAAGTTCAAATGAAGCATCAGCAACAACCAAACATTGTTACGGATGTAACGGACCTTTCTGATACATAAAAGAAATTATAGAAATTTTCCAACGATGGCATTTATTCATCATATAACACCCATATCCCAATGCTCTTTTTAATCTACGGTTTTAAAGGAAAAATGTGTTTGGTCCCAGGCCCATCTTAAATTATATTGGGCCCTTGGATAAAAAAAAAATTCTATGTATTATACCTAACTATACATGGTTTTATAAGGCTTTTGTGGTAAAAAACCAAAAATATGGGCCATTTTATCATTAAATTTACTTAGAATTTAAGGAGGGCCCATGGCGTGTGTCATCTTTGCCTCTCCCAAGAGCCGGCACAATTGGTCCATGTTTCATTTAGATTTTTTTTTGTGTTGGAAGATTGTATTAAAAGTTTAAAACATGTGAAATGTGTATATCATCAGTAGTGAGTAGTGGGAGTACTTTATGGGATAACTAATCAATAAATGAACCCAAAATAGAGAGGAGAGAGAACGTTTCTTTCCTGGGAGACTACGCCAAAGTGTTGAGAAACTCAACTTCGACTTAGCAAAAAATTGATGGTCCAATCTAATTTATTAAAACTGAAGTACAAATATAAATTAACTCTTGTTTTTACTTAATATTTACAAGGAATGCCACTGATATTATCCTTCTATCCAAACATCTAAACATTGATTCTTAACAAGAAAAAATAAATTTGGGCTAAGCCCATTATTAACCTTTGTCATTGGAATTGAAAACTTCATAAAAAAATGAATATGTGTTTTTCAAATTTGTATAATAAAAACAAAATTATACATACATATAACATTAAGTTAGTTTTATTTTTTATTCATATTCATATAAGCTACCAACTATATTTGAACTATAAAAAGATAATAATGTTAATAATTTTGATTATAATCTGAACTTATTCATTTACAAGTAAAAAATCATGTAACTTTCCATAATAATTTAATGACTAAAATACATACTAATATTTATTATAAATAGTTATATATATAAACAAATACAATGTATTATTATTTGTACGATATATATCTAATAAGAATAACTTATGTAATTTACAAATTTAAAATTTTTAATCACCATATAATACATATACACAGTTAGGTCTAGGATGGATAGAATATCCAAGATATTTTAGGATATACAGATTCATATATGCATTCATCGGATTCGTAAAACTGTTATCCGGATCTGGATATTCGGTTTTAGGATATTCAGATTTAAATCTGAATACACACAGATATCCGGACATGCTTTTTTAATTAAAAATAAATCAAATATTAACCATCTATTTAATCTATTTAAAAACTTAAAAATTATTAAAATTTAATAAAATTAAAATTTTAATTATTTTATATAAAAGTATATATAATATACATAATTAAATTTTAATAATTTTATATAAAAGTATATATAATATACATAGATAACCATAAATATTTAATATCCCCGGATATCTAGACATAAAATTTACTATCCGGATCCGGATATCCTGACCTAAAATTTTACTTTTCGAATTTCTATTTGGATCAGTTGAATCCGTAAAATCACTATCAAGATCTCTAAATATTCATTTTTCGAAGCAGACGGGATTCAAGATCGGATAACGGATATCGAATATTAAATTTCACTGATATATATAGTTATATCAAATAAATTGCTTAAAATATTAGACAGTCATTAAAATAACACCCGCACGGGCGTGCGGGTCAAAGACTAGTTTATTATTAAAAAAGAAAATACAATTACACAGTCAAAAATATTGTTATTGCCCTTTTTGAGAGACTTGTATAGGTTTTACCCACTGTGTGTGCTCTTAAACTAACAAAGAACACATTCCTTCTAAAACCAAAAATCTACAAAGATCAAAAAATTTCTAGAAAACCGACAAAGATAGAAAATATTTCCAAGCTAATAGATCATAAAAAAATTATCATTGCTAACTAGCTAATAATAGCGTTCACAAAGATTTAATTCTTCTAGAGTATCTAAGCAAAAAAAACTAATATTAAAAGCAAAGATGAAAGAGAGAGATATTACTGAGAAACTCCAGATTTAGGTGTCCACTTCTTAGTCTTCGTATTTCTTTTAAAATTAAAGTTTAATTTTCTAATAAAAATTAGGTGATTTTCCTAAATACTTATAAAAATATATTATAATAATTGATTAATAATTTACTTTCAGTTTACATAATTTTATAATTTACATATATAACTTAGATTAATAGTATTATGTTATCTTAATTAGACATGTGATTGTGTATATGCAATATCTAGCCAGTTTGATTAACACTTAGTATTTAGATTGCGTATACTTCTTTGAATTCAATCATAATCTTTTTTCTCTCAATACATTAAAATTTTGATTAATTTTTTATTTGCACTTATGCTAGTTGTTCTCTAACATATATAAATATATTCTGGCAAGATTATGTATACCATAATAATATTTTTGAGAATCAGTAGCTAAAATAAAATAAAGTGTCGATCGATTAAAAATTACATGCATGAATTTTGAGGTATCTCATAATATAAATGTATAAAATATAATATAAATATTTTGTTATGTTTTAATTAGATCTTTAAATTTGGATAGAAAAATAGATTAGTTCAGTTACTCATTTTGTGGGTATATTAAGTTATATATATTTCTTCTTATTGAAGTATAGTTATTTTCGATTCTTATTAAACCAAATCGGATTGGTTTTATTTGTCGCACTCGTTTAGTTTTTGATCTTAGATTTGTAAGTATATTTTGCAATATTTTTATTATTTGATATATGTTGATTTGCCAAAAATTATCATTAAAGATAAAGTGAAGATCAGTAGGAATTCATGAAGGAAAATAACCGATAACATTTTTGAAAAAATGATATAAATGTTTCTTTTTTATTATATGTTATTTGGAAAAATAAAAAATAAAAAAGAAACTAAAATTAAATCCAATTAACATGAAATACTAAATAAAAAAATATATTTAATGATAATTAGATGTAGTTTTAAATTCATTAAGGGTATTTCCGTAATATTGAGTTGTCTTCATTGCCAATTCAGCCGGTTTCAATTGAGTCTTTACTGGACCAGATTTATATGCTAACAATTATGTAAACTTTTTTAAAATTTATAAAATAAGGTTTTGATGAAAAATAAGAAAAATAAACAAATGTATAAGGTTTTCATATTATTAAGTCTTATTAAACAAGAGATTGTTAAGAAACTAATGGGGGAACTTATGTATTCTTATTCATATCAATCGAATGGAGCCCTTTATATATAGGGAGTTACAACTAGATAAATGGAAAGATAACATTCCAAGATAAACATAGAAAAGGAAAACATAATCTAACTAGGAAAAGGAAAGTCTTGATTAATCCTTATCCATATGGCCGATGGTATATTCCTTTCTGGTCGAGTGAGATTCCTTTCGGGTCGGTCTGATCCTAAACTCTGGTCGGATTCGGTTAAGTCCAATCTATTGGTTATTGCATCCACAATCATCTGGTTTATAACACTCCCCCTTGGATGTTATAACCATATAGAGCTTGCAATACGTTTGGTATGTTGCCTCGTTAAAACCTCCCTATGGTAAACCCAAAACCCAATGTGGTAAAAAGGGAACCCATAGACAGGAAAAAGAGTACAACCGTATTACTCCCCCTGATGAATGCACCACTATAGATCCTTCAATCTTCTCGTCCCGATCTGATGAATGAGCTTCCTTAGTGTAGAGGTTGGCAGTGCTTTAGTGAATAGGTCGGCTGAATTGTCGCATGAACGTACTTGGACAACTTGAACCTCCTTTGCCTTCTGCAACTCGTGGGTGAAGAAGAACTTGGGTAGGATATGCTTTGTCCGGTCCCCTTTGATATAATCATCTTTGAGTTGAGCAATACAAGCTGCATTGTCTTCATACAAGACAGTCGGTTCTTTATCTTCAGTCATCCCACAGTCATCACGGATGTGTTGAGTCAATGACCTCAACCAAACGCACTCCCTACTCGCCTCATGGATAGCCAAAATGTCGGCATGGTTGGAAGAAGTGGCCGAGATGGTCTGCTTCATAGATCGCCATGAAATTGCTGTTCCACCGTAGGTAAATACATAACCTGTCTGTGACCTTGCATTGTGTGGATCTGATAGATAACCTGCATCAGCAAAACCAACTAAAGACTCTTTGTTATGGTTAGTGTAAAACAAACCTAAATCTTTAGTCCCTTTTAAATATCGAAGTAAATGTTTAATCCCGTCCCAGTGCCTTTTGGTCGGATTGGAACTGAACCTGGACAAGAGGTTTACAGCAAAGGATATATCCGGCCGTGTATGGGTTGCCAAATACATCAAGGCACCAATGGCACTTCGGGACCAAGGACTTCCTCATCGTCCATCTTTGGGCGAAATGGATCCGTGTCTGGACCGAGTGACCTCACGACCATCGGGCTTGTCAATGGGTGAGCCTCGTCCATATTGAATCTCTTGAGTATCTTTTCAGTATATACCATTTGATGCACAAGGATTCCATCATTCTTATACTCAAGCTGTAATCCCAAACAGAATTTAGTTTTGCCTTGGTCTTTCATTTCGAATTCTTTCTTAAGATATTCGACTGTTTGGGCGATCTCACCAGAGGTTCCAACGATGTTTAAATCGTCCACATACACTGCTATTATCACAAAGCCCTTAGGATCAAACTTCTTGATGAAGATGCATGGACTGATAGGATCATTTTTGTATCCTTCTTTCACTAAGTACTCGCTGAGGCGATTGTACCACATCCGGCCGGACTGCTTAAGTCCATACAGTGATTTGTTAAGTTTGATGCAGTGTTGATCTCGAGATCCTTTCTTATCTTTCATTTATATACCCTCTGAGATCCTCATATAGATGTCATTGTCCAGTGGTCCATATAGATACGCGGTTACAACATCCATTAACCGTAAATCTAAATTTTCTCTTATGGCCAGACTGATTAGGAATCTAAAAGTAGTTGCATCCACCACAGGGGAATAAGTTTCCTCATAATCGATTCATGGTCTTTGAGTGAATCCCTGTGCTACGAGTCGTGCTTTGTATCTCACGACCTCGCCATATTCATTTCTCTTTCTTACAAAGACCCATTTATACCCAACTGGTTTGACATCTAATGGTGTTCGTATGAGTGGACCGAATACACCTCTTTTCTTTAAAGAATTTAACTCCACGTTTATGGCTTCTTTCCACATTAGCCAATCTGATCTTTGCATGCATGCATATATAGACGTGGGTTCTTGATCCTCATTTTCCATTAGTTCAAGTGCTACTTGATATGCAAATATATCAGTGATGTCGACATCATTTCTATTCCATTTCTTCCCAGACATTAGATAGTTTATAGATATCTCATTGTTCTCATGATCATCAGTACCATGATGCAAGGCATCCCGAGCATCACTGGACGGTACGGACGGACCATCGACCATGGTTTTATCCGAACCATCGACCGCAGCCGCTCGGGTCGGTTCATCGACCACGTCTGAGGACGGTTTGTCGGAATCGGCCAAGCCCCGGGTAAGGCCGGCTATGTCTGGTCGGGTTCCACCTACGGCTGCACCTTTTCTTTTCCGAGGTTGTTTATCTTTGGAACCAACAGGTCTACCACGTTTGAGACGTGCTGTAGATTCAGTAGCAACTTGACTAGGTCCCATTTGGACATCTAATTTAATCGGTGCATTTATAGCTGGTATATGTGACTTAGTCACTCTGTTTGGGTCGGCAAAGGAATCTGGCAATTGATTAGCTAGCTTTTACAAATGAATGATTTTCTGGACCTCAAGATCGCACACTTGAGTCCGAGGATCTTGCCATGTTAAGGATGTTTGATTCCATGAAATCTCTTTGATTTCCTTGACCAGCTTTGGATCTCCTCCTAACGTTGGAAGTTCGGATTCATTGAAATGACAATCCGCATACTTGGCCTTAAACAAATCATCCGTAGTTGGCTCAAGGTATTTTATAATCGTGGGAGATTCAAATCCAACGTATATCCCCATCCTTCTCTGTGGTCCCATCTTTATTCTCTGTGGTGGAGCAATTGGAACATAAACAGAACAGCCAAATGTTTTAAGATGGGATATGTCTGGCTCTTGACCCGTTAGTAATTGCGATGGGGAATATTTGTGATCACTAGATGGTCTGATGCGTATGAGTTCGGCCGCATGGAGGACCGCGTGTCCCCATGCTGAAACCGGCAACCTCGACCTCATGAGTAATGGTCGGGCTATCAGCTGAATGCATTTTATGAATGATTCGGCTAAGCCGTTCTGTGTATGTACATGTGCCACGGAATGTTCCACTGTCACCCCCATGGACATACAGTAATCATTGAACGCTTGAGATGTAAATTCACCAGCATTATCAAGACGTATCGTCTTCAAAGGAAAATCTGGGAAATGGGCTCGTAATCTTATAAGTTGAGCGAGCAATCTGGCTAATGCCAAGTTTCGGGTCGATAGTAAGCATACATGCGACCATCTGGTCAATGCATTTATAAGGACCATGAAATATCGAAAGATCTCACACGGTGGGTGTATTGGTCCGCATATATCGCCCTGAATTCTTTCCAGAAAGTTTATAGTTTCCTTTGTCACCTTAACTGGTGATGGCCTAACGATCAACTTCCCTTGTGAACAAGATGCACACGATAGGTGCTTGGGAATGATTCGTTTTTCTTTCAATGAATGGCCTCTGGTGTTAGCTATCAGCTTACGCATCATGTTAGATCCGGGATGGCCAAACCGGTCATGCCATAGTGTAAAGTGATCGATGGCTGTTTTATTAAATAGAGCATTTGCCTCTATCATACTGACTTGAGCGTGATATAGTCCAGTAGATAGTGCGGGTATGGTTTCTAAGACTTTCTTATGTCCTTGGCCGATTTCTACTATCTGAAGGAATTCTTTATTTCCTTCGCTCTTTGTTTCAATATGATAACCATTCATACGAATGTCTTTGAAGCTCAATAGACTTCTCTTAGAATTGGGTGAATATAAGGCATCTGATATTTCGAGATGCGTACCCATGGGCAGTAGAATGTAAGCTTGGCCGTGGCCTTCAATAAGACTAGACATACCCGCAATGGTGGAAATGTTTGCTCTTTTAAGAGTTAAGTTTATGAAGTATCTTTTATCCTTAAGGATCGTGTGGCTCGATCCACTGTCTACTATGATCACATCCTTGTTATTGGCCATTTCTAAAACAAGGTTAATAGGACGTTTGTTTAGATACTCTATGCATAGAAATGATAATCATGGAAATGAATTTAGAAAGTAACTATATAGAAATGATTCATAGAAATGTCAAACACCAAAACAAAATTTAAAAGTAAAAACAAAAACATTTAAAGATTACAGATGTCGAATTCATTCCTTATCATTCTTATCATCTTTATCATCCTTGAGACAATCAGAAGTCTCATAACCTAATGAATCATCTTTCTCATGATCAAAATCATTCTCATCATCTTGGACTATCATGTGGGCCTCAGGATTCTTTTTCTTCAGACTTTCTTGGTATAACTCGCATAAGTGTCTGGGAGTCCTGCACGTCTTTGCCCAATGATTACTCATTCCACACCTATGGCATGCTGACTTGGTCGGCTGAGAGGGTTTGGAATTATTCCCTCGGCCTCGTTCATTCCCTCGACCATACGAGTTGTTCTGAACTCTATCTCGGCCATTGTCTTGTCCATACGGACTGCCTCGACCACCACGGCCGTAGTTACCTCGGCCGCGGCCACGTCCTGTCCACCTGCGGCCTCGGCCGTGTGAGTTTGAATGGATGTGGTTCGCTTTGCTTTCAGCATTAGTTGTATGTGCCTCAGGTAATGGTGTGGATCCAGGAGGTCTCATTTCACTGTTCTTCATTAGGAGTTCATTGTTTTGCTCTGCAAGGAGTAAACAAGATATGATATCAGCATAAGTGGTGAAGCCTTTTTCTCTATACTGCTGTTGGAGCAACACATTGCTTGTGTGGAACGTGGAAAAGGTTTTCTCTAACATATCCTTTTCCGTAATCTTTTCCCCACACAGTTTCAACTTTGAAACGATCTTGAACAGTGCTGAATTGTACTCGTCCACAGACTTATAGTCTTGGATTCTGAGGTGGGTCCAATCATAACGAGCTCTGGGTAAGATCACCAATCTTTGGTGATCATATCTGCTTTTCAGCTCTGTCCAGAGTTCGAGAGGATCTTCAACTGTCAAGTACTGATCTTTGAGACTCTCGGCCAAGTGATGCCTTATGATATGGATGGCTTGGTATTTGTCCTTTTCAGCGACTTCATATTCATCCTCAATGCTATCACCGAGTCCTTTTGACTTCAGGATGATCTTGGTGTCAAGCGCCCATTGGAGGTAATTATCTCCAGATAGATTAAGGGCCGCATATTCCAAGTTATGGATGTTTGACATCTGAACCATATAGTTATGTGTTTTAGATTTCAGATTTTGTAAACCTATCATTAGGGTTTCTAAGTTTGATTTCAATCAATGATTAACAATCGGTTTTATGTTTTATGACCATGTGGTCGATTTTGATTTAAACAGTTTGTGAAGTTTTAACAATCCTATCAATTCGTTTCTAGGTTTTCAAACAAAGCAAGCAAGCAATCAAGCAATCAACCAATTCGATTTTAAGAGATTAGGTTTTAGAAAATCGATTTTAGGTTTAGGGTTTTAGTCAATCCTATCAATCTTAATTCAATTTAAAATTAGGGTTTCATTGATTAACAACCTATCACTAGGTTTGTAAGTGATTTGCAATCAGACTACTCAATCAATCAAACAATGGATGTGTACCCTAGATGATCAGGATGAAGTTCCCTAAACTATCCAGCAACCTAGCAAAGTTCTATCGATCAATATTTAAATTAGGGTTTGATCGAGTTACCTTTAGGTCTAGAAGGGTTGCACGGACCACCGAGAGAGCTGTCGCGGTTCGTGGGCTGTGTCGCGGATTGATCGGGTGTCTAGGATGCTATCGGGTGCTGGTTCGTGTGCCGGAACGAGCTGGTACTGGTTCGGCTGCTTATCGGCTGGTGATCCTCTATCGCTGGTGAGATCCGACTGGAGTGTGTCACGGGTGTGTGCCGGATGTGTATCGCGGGTGTGTGTAACCTCCGGGTGCTTATCGCGGATGGTTCGTGAATCGCGTGTGGTGTATCGCGTGTGGTGTATCGCGTGTGGTGTGCTTATCGCGGATGCAGATCTTCACGCGGGTAAGGTTTGTGCCGGCTGGTTCGTGAATCGCGGATGTTCGTGTATCGCGTGTGGTATGCAGGTTGCGGTAAGCTTTGTGCCGGCTGAGATCGATTGGAGAGAGAGATCGAACAAGAGAGAGATCGAAGAAGAAAGCTTGACGGCTGGTTTTGGGTTTATGAGTTTCGAGTAAGGCTTAGGGTTTTAGAGAGACGTATCGTGCTGATAACGTGTTAAGAAACTAATGGGGAACTTGTGTATTCTTATTCATATCAATCGAATGGAGCCCTTTATATATAGGGAGTTACAACTAGATAAATGGAAAGATAACATTCTAAGATAAACATAGAAAAGGAAAACATAATCTAACTAGGAAAAGGAAAGTCTTGATTAATCCTTATCCATATGGCCGATGGTATATTCCTTTCTGGTCGAGTGAGATTCCTTTCGGGTCGGTCTGATCCTAAACTCTGGTCGGATTCGGTTAAGTCCAATCTATTGGTTATTGCATCCACAATCATCTGGTTCATAACAGAGATTTCTATTATTGGTAAACGCTTTCTCCCTTCTTTTGACCACATCTTTCACGAACTTTTAATCTTCTTACTTCTGGTCTTCATGAGGTTGTAACTGTAGGTGACATCAGATGTTCGCACTCTTTTTCTGGTCGTATGCAGAGAGGAGGAGGTGAAGGAAGGCGACGAACCAATGGCTACTTGTGAAGAGAGATCTGAGTTTGCTCTTTGTCTTTTATGAAAATCCAGTGTCTACCAGCCAAACTGATTTCTTTTATTCGATTTTTCTTTTTAATTATGCTTGGCTAAAACCAATTTTATACTACTACTACACAAATAAACCTTTTTCATTGAGAAAAGCCTTAGAGCATCTACAAGATACTCTCAAACCCTCAAATTTTAAAGTTTTTACTCTCTAAAAGTACCTTCAAATCCTTAAATTTTGAAAACTTGAATAGTGAAACCTCAAATTTGAGATTCCACTATTCAAGCCCTCAAAACACTATTTACTTTACATTTTAGTCCTTATAAATTTATAATTCACATATATTTGTACTAACATTAACTTTCTTATCACTTTAATCCTTATAACTATATTTCACTCAAATATTCAAATATATCTTATATATATATTATTAATATATAAAATATATAAAATGTTAAAACTAAAATAAAATAAATAGAAATAATATTACTTAAAAGACATTTATTATTTTACAGAAAATTATATTACAGTAAAGAAATATTACAAATTAAAGATCAAAAGTACAAGATTAAATATTTTACACTAAATATTAAACACATATATATTACACAACTTATAATCCATACATTAATATGAATAATCGAGTAGATTTGGTCTCGAGCCTCCAAGATCACCAAAATATGGTCCATAGAAATTTGGTGTAATAGGAGGTTGTTGTTGCTCTCTTCTTTTCTGGATGATTCTTGCTTGTTAAGATCGAATAAACTCACGTGTATAAAATCAAGAGACTCATTTTTTACTTCGAAATGGGCTAAATGATCATATTTGGGAACACTATGGAAATAACAATAGTGAATAATTTATATTTTATTTTATGAATTAAGGTGGATTTTATATTATTACTATGTATTCATGTGTTGTAATAAATTGTATTTATAAATATTGTGTTTCATATTTTTAATGTATATATAATATCTATTATTATAAAGTTTAAAAACTATAATTAATTTATATTAAAGTTGAGGATTAAGATATAAATTACATAAAACTTCAAAGATAAATTTGAAATTTCTTCTTGGAGCATACTACCCTTAAATTTTTATTTTGAAGATTCTCCACCATTAAAATGAGGTTTTTTTTGGAGATGCTCTTACCCGCCAGTGTGGAAAATGAATGATTGTTTTGTGAGCCCATGCCGGTGGCTTTTGGAGCATCAGCGCTAGGATTTCTCTTTTTTTTTTTTTTTTTCCTCAAAGAACATTATATTAACTTCAGCAAAGATTACACATAAACTTGATCAGACCCGGCAAGCCACATGACTTCCGGAAACAAAGCCAGCGAACGAAAGGACAGTCCCTGAAAGCATAAGCCGGCGGACATAAACCAAATCCCCGGAGCCAAAATAACAAACAAAAAGCTAAGAATTACAATAAACAGAACAGATCAAATAACATAACACACTAACTGAAGCGATGATTGAACGAGAAGCGAAGGAGAAGGAAAGATACACCAAAGATCGAACTTTATTGAGGAAGTCCAAGTCATTGCTCATTATTATGCTACAAAGCCTTAGTTCTTAGTCACCCGAACTCTCTGTTAGATAGGAAATGCACCTTTGTAGTGATGCGGAGATTAGTCATGTCCTTCACGCCAGACCTTATGGAACCAACTTCCGAAGTACAAAATGTGTTCCATCTTATTAGAATTTAGGTTGGCTAGGGATAGCTTTCTACTCTTGTTATTTAGTGGTAGAACGTAGGTTTGGTTTAAGGGACGGTTCATTTTGGGTCGTGGTATGCATTCATCACGTGTGGCTGAAAGAGTACAATGGAGTTTGGTTACGCAGTGTGGGATTCATAGACGCGTTCCTAGGTGATACTAGATCACTCCATTGTCGATGAGGTTAAATCTTGTATGAAGTCTAAATCATAATCACTTTTT